>SJYC01072388.1:0-58935 GCA_006408675.1 Madoqua kirkii
GGGGGGAGGGGGGGGTGTGTGTGTGTGTGTGTGTGTGTGTGTGTGTGTGTGTGTGTGTGCTTCCTTGCTTCTTAGCAGAAAAACACGTGGAAGGAAGCTGTGGTACTAAAAGTCCTAGTGTCCAGAGATGTTAAGGAGTCGTGAGCTTCTCCGGACTTGCCCGGTGGTCCAGTGATTAGGACTCTGCACTTCCAATGCAGGGGACACAGGTTCGATCCCTGACCTCGGAACTAAATCCCACACGCTGCTCAGTGCAGCCAAATAAATAAGTTTTTGAAAAGTCATGAGCTCCCCACCCCCAATTTCTTTTTTCTATAATTAAAGCAGATTGAGCCCCCTTGACATGAGTTCCCTTCCCTTTCTTCATCCCTGTTTTGAGATCCTCTGGCTGCCTGTCTCCCGGCCTCTTCCCTCCTCAGCCCAGAGCTGCTGGCTGGCCTGTTTCAAGCTCTCAGCTCTCCAGGTCATTCTGAGTCTCCCTTGCAAGCACCTCCCGTGTACCATTGATTCTACTTTACTGCACTGACCACGGTGAACATATTTTACCCTTGTGTGTCTAATGGCTGTCTCTCCATTGGGATGTTAGCTCCACGAGGGCAGCAATTCCATCTGTCTTTCACATTGTGCTGCAGAAATGCACTCGTGGTAAATGCTCATTTAACAAGTCAGTGGAGTGAATGAATGCTGCTGTGTCACGTAGCTATTTCCCCACATCATCAGCCTTGATTCACCCTCTCGAGCATGCTTAGGTCTCTTCTTGGTGACAGTCGTCCTGGACCTGACCTACCTGGAACTGTATCCACCCCACCTGCTGGGGTCTTCCACTCTGGGCATTACTGAATCCGCTCCCTTGAAGGCCACCGAGGAGTTGCAATGAAGTGTCACTGTCTGTCTGAGACCCCTATGGCTTCCAATAATTTAAAACTGTCCTCCCCTTTAAAGTTCTCTTTCCAATTGATGAAAGAGGCAGGAGTGTGATGCCATGAGGGATTTGCTGTAAAATATTTCAGTAAGGTAACTATCAGCAAGAGGGCACGTGGGCATAGCTTGAACACTGATCACCTTTAAATGGTGATTAGTGTGTTGTTCTCTTTCCAATTGATGAAAGAGGCAGGAGTGTGATGCCATGAGGGATTTGCTGTAAAATATTTCAGTAAGGTAACTATACAGCAAGAGGGCACGTGGGCATAGCTTGAACACTGATCACCTTTAAATGGTGATTAGTGTGTGATTAGTTGCTCAGTCGCAACCAACACTTTGCGACTCTATGGGCTGTAGCCCACCAGCATCCTCTGTCCATGGGATTCTCCAGGCAAGAAGACTGGAGTGGGTTGCCATGCCCTCCTCCAGGGGAACTTCCCGACTGAGGGACTGAACCTGGGTCTCCTGCATTGCAGGCAGATTCTTTACCAGCTGAGCCACCAGGAAATATGTGCATTGAGTGGGTATTGGGCTTCATTATGTCTTTATTTGGGTGTGTGTGTGTGTGTGTGTGGATGTTTTTGTCAGACCAAAAACCAAACCCAAATTCTTAGTGGCATCTGACCCTCCTCCCTGCTGCCCTTCCTGGCGGCTCTCCTTCCTCCCGCCTCCCCTCCTCCTGCCCGTGACCGTGTTTCTCTCTCCTGCCTCTCTTGGATGCTTCCCGGCCTGCCATGACTTCAGTGACTGGCGCTGGGTCTCTGACTCCTGTGGCCCTAAGCCGTTTCCCCACCCAGTTCTGAATTCCCAAGCACCTGCAGCCTTATGGCCCCTGCTTATATCCTCCGGGTGCATGCTGAGTGTCTCTAATGGATGCGGATGGTTTCCTCTCAAGGCTCCCCGGAACACGCCTGTTCCCTGCCTGTGCCTCCTGAGTTCTCAGTGACATTGTCCTTCTTGTGTCTTGGCTGCGAAACGCCGGAGGCCCGTGACCTCTTCCCCATTCTCCGCCTTGCCTCCAATCAATTGTCAGGTCCCCTGTCTTCCTTCCCAAAGCCTCTTCTTTCCTTCCCCTGCCCATTTCTTCCTTGCCATTTGTCCGTGTTCAGGCTTCCTTGTTTCTTGCCCAAGTTATTGCTTAGTTGGTCTTCTTACTTTAATTCTCACCCCTCGATCCAACGAACACACCATTGTCAAATGAATCCACTCCTGTTCCGCATTTCCCCAAAACACAAGCAGAACACAGCTCTCTCTCTCTTTTTTTTTTTGGTTCTTTTTATTTTTCATTTGTCTTATTATTATTATTTTTTACTTTACAATATTGTATTGTTTTTGCCATACATCAACACGAATCTGCCATGGGTGTACACGGAAACACAGCTCTCTTAATCTGAGAATCCATGTCCCCTGATCTGGCCCCAGATGACCTCCCAGCTCTAGTTCCCACGGCTCCTACCCAGGATTCTGAGCTTTTGCCAACACTCTGTGTCTCACCCCAGGCCTTTTCTGTATATACAGTTCTCACTGTCTTTCAAGGTCCTGCTCAAATGCCACTTCTTCCAGGAAGACCTTGCTGATTTCTCAGCCAGAGTAACTGCTTCCACTTCATCATTCCTAAATTACTTCAAGATGTTCTTGCCTCATTTCATGTAATTTTGTAGGAACCTTTCTTGCAAAACTAGAGTTCCCCCCACCCCCCGCCAAAGACTCAACATGTTGTGAGACCTTATATGCTGGAGGTAATTAATACTTGTCAAATAAGGTCAGAATTTTAATCTGTCGTTTTAATCTTGTCTACTTTGTGTAATTATGATGATAAATGGAAAAGTGTGAAAAATGTCTAAGCTAGAGAAAAATTTATACCCAAGCATTCTAAATTGCTTTTAATATTTCAGAATTGACATATAAGACTAAAAAGAAACTATCCCAAAATGCAGTTGTGGGGTAGGATTAGAATTCAATGCTAACCAATGTAAATAGGAATTCAAGGGAGAATTACCAAACTGAACTCATTTACGTGTGTAATTACCCACCTGTGATCATTCTACTGTCTTATCTATTCCATTTTCCCCCTCCTACATCAAGTTAAAAATACTTCACATCTTTTTTTCTTTCTAACCAAATACAATGAATTCTTGAAATTGGGAGTGGGATGTGGATGCAACTCTACCACCTAAAGCAAGATGAAAATGGGCCACACGTGTGCAGTTGGTGTGTGTGGGGAGCCGAGCAGATAAACTGATAAGCCATGCTCAAATATGCAAGAGGATGTGTGGAAATAAACAGCATCGGAAACATCTTGCTGCTTCCAGCCACCAGGAAAGCCGTGAAAGAAAACCACAACTCTTATTATAATGTGGAAATCCACGAAGCACAGCGATTGCTGCTTCCTTTGGCAAGAAGGTATTTGATAGTAGGAAGGTGTCAGTGGCTTTGCCTTCTTGAGAAACTTTTTTGCAGGGAGGAAACAATCTCTCAGCTTGAGGAGAGAGGCTCTTGAGCTTGAAGAAGCAAAAGGAAAGTGGTTGTTCCTTAGTGTTTGGAGGGGGAAGGCCCCAGGGTGCCCGTGGGCCCTGCAGTGCAGGGCTCTGATGGAACCTCCCTGGCTTTACCAGAGGGCAGGGGCCTTCCCATGAGACTCTGGTACTCACAGCATGGGTGTTACCTCCTAGATCCTGCCAGGTCTGCTCTGAATTTAACAAGACCCCGGTGATCTGCTCGCACGTTCACACTGGAGCTGTGCAGCTTAGAGGGCAGGGTTAGTGAACACCCCTTTCATGCGCTCCTCTGTTTGATCACGATCAGGGTCATCATTAATGACCCAGAACACCACCGTCGTGTTCTCAGCATCTCCTATAACACTTGTAAAGTGGGTAGGTTAGTAGTACTCCTCTCCTGCTTTTGAGTTGGATTTTTCTTAATCAGACCACAAGGGGACGCATTTCACCGTGTAAATCCTCCCCGCATCCAGCCTGGTAACAACCAGAGTCAAGAAGAGCTGTGGCAGAAGCCCCCTCCCAGACATAGGCTGCTCCATCTCAACTTGGAATCTCCCCTCTCTGTGCTTGTAACCAAGCTCTTTAATTAAAATAAGATCAAAGTCTCTCCCCACCAGCCCCCGCCCCGGACCAGTGCCAAGGACTTGGGTTACTCAGCATTCATTCTGAAACCATCTACACCTACACGCCCACAAGCCTTCCCCAAGAGATTTACATTTTCACACAGGGAAGTTAATTATGTTTTCTCTTGCAGTCATTTCTGATGTTTCCATGACTCAGGTTCATTACTAAGTCCCTTCCCCCAGTCCTTAAGGCTGTGCTTGCCAGCTCCCTTTAAACTTGCCAAGAGGGGCATCAGCCTCCCCCGAGGAAGCAATTTCCCATTACCTGGCTGAGTGTCTGACTCACAGGGCTTCCCTGGAATCCTTGCCTGGATCACTGCTGTTTATTCCTTGGGAAATACTAAGGAACACTGTTATACTCCCTGGTGGCTCAGACGGTGAGGCTTCCCCCTGGCAGTGTAGGAAGTGCGGATTTGATCCCTGGGTTGGGAAGATCCTCTGGAGGAGGAAATGGAAACCACTCCAGTATTCTTGCCTGGGAAATCCCATGGACAGAGGAGCCTGGTGGGCCACAGTCCATTGGGTGGACAAGAGTCAGACTTGACTTAGCGACTTGGCATCGCTGACTCAATGGACATGAGTTTGAGTAAACTGTGAGAGTTGGTGATGGACAGGGAGGCCTGGTGTGCTGCAGTCCATAGGGTCACAAAGAGTCAGACACGACTGAGCGACTGAACTGGACTGACTTGGTGGCCAAGCAACAAGAACAGTTATTTCTTTATAGAAGGAGGCATCAAAAGCATTTTATTCAGGTTAAAACATTTTCCAGAATCTTACATTTAGATAATCCCATTTTATGTCAGAATTTCATTTGTTGATGCAGAAATTTTTTTTTTAATACTCGTGCATTAAATTATTTTGTTCAATGGAATGTAACTGAGGCCAAGAAATAGTGCTGTGGGTTTGGACCAGTCTGGGAACCCTGGAGCCTTGGAGTCTGGGTCCTGCTGTGCCTCTAACAGCAGTTGCCTCTTTGGCTTCCTATCTCTCAGCTTTGTTCTCCTCCTCTATATAATGAGGAGGCTATACTAGAATGATCTCTAGTGAAAGTTTTGGTTGCTCAATCGTGCCTGACTCTTTGTGACCCCGTGGACTATAGCCCACCAGGCTCCTCTGTCCATGGAATTCTGTAGGCAAGAATACTGGAGTGGGTTGCTATTTTCTTCTCCAGAGGAATCTTCCCAACCCAGGGATTTATCCACGATCTCCCATATTGCAGGCAGATTCTCTACCAACTGAGCTACCAGGGAAGCCTGATCTACGCTGCAGAAGAATGATCTATAAGTTTCTTCCTTTAATTAATCTAGTAAAAGCAAGCAGAAGTCGTGTTGTTTTAATTAAGCATTGACTTGAAATGGAAAATTGGGTCAATAGCTGACATAGGATTGTACAAGGCATCTATAATCTGATGGACACTGACAACATCCTGCCGTTTAGAGATCCAGGACCATAGAGAGACTAAAGGGAAGTATAGCCCACATTGGCTGCTGCTGCTGAACAGTCGTCAGTGGCTGGCAGGTGGCACGTCTTGAAGATACTCTTGAATCGGCTCTCAGAATCCTAAATAGAATTGACACATGGGCGAGTGAACACGTAACTGCATCTCTGGTCACCAACATTTGATCGAGAATCTTAGTTATTAAAACATATCACTGATTTCTTTTGTCACTACTTCAGTTGCTTTCAGTGGAAAAAAAAAAAAAAGAGTCCTGCTGTCGTCATTTCACTTTGGCTTGTCCTGTTCACTTTCCCCTATCACTGTGTTCCCTTGGCAAAGCCTTTAGCCAGCCAGAACTTAAATTAATCAGGGTTGCATGTCAGACGCAGATAAGGCGAACGAAATCCCGTGATGCCAGCTCACCGGGCAGAGTTTCCAAGGCAACCGCTGTTGTCTGTGTCTTCACTCTGAAGGGAAACCTGGGAGAATCTGGTCCTGACGTCGCTCTGAAAAGAACAGCATGGGGTGAAATGATCTGTGAATGAGGGACTTTGTTTCCAGCTTGGTGTTTGTTTTATTGCTGTAGGGAAAGGTTATATTCACATTTATTTTCTCTAGCTCTGAAATGAGGGTTTGAATTGAACTACTGGTGGATGGGCAATTAAAAGCATATTTGAAATATACACGGACTACAGTTCTGAGAATCGCTGATCTTCCAATGATAAAGAAGGGACAGAGTCAGAATTCTCACAGGAAAAAGAAAGAAATTTTACCCTTAAATGAGAGTAGGATTAGCATGGGCCAAGATGCAGAAAAGAAAAGGGCAGACAACAGTCCCCAACCAGAACTCCTTCAAGCTCCCACCTTCAAGTTTTCCTCCTTGCTAATGAGACTATAACATTTATTTTCCAAACCAAGGCACATGAGAGGGTGAAAGGGGGAGATTCAATAATTAGAGGTTGGGTCAGGATGACAGACGTAATAAACCTTCCCAGGCAAGCCCGCATGTATATCACCTACCTTTTGTGCTATATGGTAAGAAGGCTTTGTAACAAAAGATCCCCTCAGCTAATGCAGTTTGAAAACTGCTAGGCTCAAGTGGTGAAGATTCTGGTTCATCTGATGAGATCTGTTTGAGTGGGAGTGGAAGAGAAAAATGGAGAAACATGGGAGGGTTTGAAGAGCCACTCAGGGAGACGTGACAGGGAATCAAACAGAGACGAACAGAAAAGGCTTGGAAGTCTTGGTTGTTGCTAAGGGAGCACCACTTGGGGTGACCGCTGTCAGCAGGTTTGTGACATAATCCAGGAAAGCCCATAGTAATTATGATTTACCTTTGAGAGGGTTTCTGGGGGAGAAAAATACCAACACAAAAAGCATGAAAACAGTTTGTGGTTATGATGAATCCTATTTCCGTAAAGAAATTCACTCAAAATGGACATCAATAAGCTTATGAAAAATGGCTATTGCTATTCTCCAAGAAATAAACTGCTATATATTGTGAGCTAATGATAAGATAAGCTGAAAGGCTGCAGTCCTTTTATAGTGTTAAATGTATTTAGCTCAGGTGTAACATATGTTTGTTCTCTATTCAGATGAGGTTTCCTGATGGAGTAATCTTTTTTTTAATGGTTCTTTATTTTATTTGCTTGGCTACACTGGGTCTTTGTGGCTGCACGGCCTTTTCCCTAGCTGTGGCGACCGGCTGGAGCTATTCCCTAACTGTGGTGGGCGGGCTTCCTGTTGAGGTGGCTACTGTTGTAGCCAGGGCGTCTGCTCTTGTAGCTGGGGGTTCTAGGGTGTGCAGGCTTCAGTTCTTGTGGCTCCCAGGCTCTGGAGCACAGGCGCAATTGTGGTGAATGGGCTTTGTTTCTCTGAGACATGTGGAATCTTCCCAGATCAGGGGTTGAACCCAAGTCTCCTACATTGGCAGGCATATTCTTTACCACTGGGCTACCAGGAAGGTCCTGGATGAACTAATCTTAAAAGCTTTACAAAGTATGTCTTACTTTGAGCTGCTATAACAAAATATCACAAACTGTGTGGCTTTTAAACAACAGAAATCTATTTCTCACAGTTCTAGAGGTTGGAAGTCTAAGATCAGAGGGGCAGCCTTCTGGGTTCTGGTGAGAACCCTCTACAAGGTTGCAGACAGCTGTTTTCTTGTTGTTTCCTCACATGGCGGAGAGAGAGTCAGAGAACTTTGCAGGGTCTCTGATAAGGGCACTAATTTCATTTGCTGCACTAATTTTTATTACTCTGGTAGCAAAGGTCCATATGGTCAAGGCTATGATCTTCCCAGTGGCCATGTACTTTTGTGACAGCTGGATAAAGAAGGCAGAACTCAGAAGAACTGATGCCTTCTAACTGTGGTGCTGCAGATGGTGATTGCAGCCATGAAATTAAAAGACACTTACTCCTTGGAAATAAAGTTATGACCAACCTAGATAGTATATTCAAAAGCAGAGACATTACTTTGCTGACTAAGGTCCGTCTAGTCAAGGCTATGGTTTATCAAGTGGTCATGTATGGATGTGAGAGTTGGACTGTGAAGAAGGCTGAGCTCTGAAGAATTGATGCTTTTGACCTGTGGTGTTGGAGAAGACTCCTGAGAGTCCCTTGGACTGCAAGGAGATCCAATCAGTCCATTCTGAAGGAGATCAGCCCTGGGATTTCTTCGGAAGGAATGATGCTAAAGCTGAAACTCCAGTACTTTGGCCACCTCATGCGAAGAGTTGACTCATTGGAAAAGACTCTGATGCTGGGAGGGATTGGGGGCAGGAGGAGAAAGGGACAACTGAAGATGAGATGGCTGAATGGCATCACGGACTCGATGGACGTGAGTCTGAGTGAACTCTGGGAGTTGGTGATGGACAGGGAGGCCTGGTGTGCTGCGATTCATGGGGTCGCAAAGAGTTGGACACGACTGAGTGACTGAACTGAACTGAACTGAACTGAACTATGGTGCTGGAGAAGATTCCGGAAAGTCCCTTGAATAGCAAAGAGATCAGTCAATATTAAGGGAAATCAACCCTGAATACTTATTGGAAGACTGATGCTGAAGTTGAAACTCTGATATTTTGGTCACCTGATGTCAACAACTGACTCATTGGAAAAGTCCCTGGTGCTAGGAAAGACTGAGGGCAGAAGGAGAAGAGGGCATCAGAGGATGAGATGCCTGCATATCATCACTGAAGCAATGGACATGAACTTGGACCAACTTTGGGAGATGGGGAGAGACAGAGAGGCCTGGAGTGCTGCAGTCCATGAGGCTGCAAAGAGTCGACTGGTGACTGAACAATTTCATTTGCATGGGCTCCACTCTCATGATGTAATAGGCCTTGCCTCCTAATACCATCACACTGGGAGTTAAGATTTCAACATACGAATCTGGGGAAGGGGCGGGGAACAGACATTCAGATCGTTGAAAAGTAATCAAGAAATGTACTTTTGCTGTAGAAAAATTAGAAAATACAGGTAACTGAAATGGAGGCAATAAGGGCATCTGTAATTCTAAACTATATTGTATATTAGTATATATCTTTCCACACTATCTCCTATGCATTTTATTTATATGTATAATTAAGAAAGAGAATGATGTTTGGTTGCTGAAAGGATACTGATGTGAGATCAATGTAAGATGGAGTTGAAAAGAGCATTGACTATTTTTTGATCAATTTTGGAGGATCTAAATTGCTTGTGTGTGTTTGCTCAGTTGCATCTGACTCTGTCACACCACAGGCTGTAGCCCGCCAGGCTCCTCTATCCACGAGGATTCTCCAGGCAAGAATACTGGAGTGGGTTACCATTTCCTCCTCCAGGGGATCTTCCCAACTCAGGGACGGAACCCGAGTCTCTTTACTCTCCTGCACTGGCCGGCAGACTCTTTACCACTGTGCCACCTCAGAAGCCCAAATAAAATCCATAAGAAATATTATGTTTTCCATGTTAACAAATATATTCTTACAGTATTGTCTTAATGACTGTGTAATTGTCCATGTACTGATTAGTTCATTTAATCAAACTCCTGACATTAGGGCTTCCCTTGTGGCTCAGCTGGTAAAGAATCTGCCTGCAGTGCAGGAGGCCTAGGTTCGATCCCTGGATTGAGAAGATCCTCTGGAGAAGGGAGAGGCTACCTTCTCCAGTATTCTGGCCTGGAGAATTCCATGGACTGAGTGACTTTCACTTTCACTTTCTTTCCTGACATCAGATAGGAGGTGGTTTCCAGGCCTTTTGTATTGTGGACAATGTGGTATTGCACATCTTCTAGTGAAATCTTTGTGCACAAAGAGTGAATGGAGCTAGAGTGTGTGACACTGCGGTAGGTCTGAGGGCTGAGATCTGCCAGCTGTGGGTTCTGTTCATGAATCACCTGTGGAATGAACACAGGATAAGAACAGAAAAGGAGATGGGGATTCTGGTTCCCACCCGAGCATACAGTCCTGAGTGTGTCACTCAACCATGCCACAGTTTAGCTTTCTTATTCGTGGCAACATCACAGAAAGTAAAGATAATGGATGGACCTGATCCCTTGAACGGGGCAACTGTGAGGATCAGATAAGGTAAAACAGTGTGAAAAAATCAAAGTTGTAAAGCAGTGTACTGTATAGGGATGCATTCTTTTCTTTTAAAAATGCTATTTTGCAATTTTTTTTTTCAGTGACATAAACAGCAAACATTTATTTCACATGGTTCTGGAGGGTGGAAAGTCCAAGATCAAGCTGGCAAGAACTCCTTCCTGGTTTGCAGACTACCATCTTGTCCCGTGTCCTTGTGTGGCCTTTCCTTGGTGAGAACACGTGAGGGAGGGGTGAAGAAAGAGAGAGATCTTATGTCCTTTCTTCTCTGTTGCTGCTGCTAAGTCACTTCAGTCGTGCCCGACTCTTAGTGACCCCATGGACTACAGCCCACCAGGCTCCTTCGTCCATGGGATTTTCCAGGCAAGAGTACTGGAGTGGATTGCATTGCAATAAGGTATTAATCCCATCTTTTTTTTGTTTTTTTTTTTTTTGTTTTATTTTTCTGAGTCACAAGTAGTTTGTTTTATGAAGATTTCATCTTAACCTTCAAGTGGATGAATGCAAAAGTCTTCATGACCTTAATGCCACTGGAACTGGACAGCTGTTAGCTTAAGAAGTAGAAGACTAACAAGTAAGTTTTGCATGAATTAACTGTAATTGTCAGTGAAGCTGTGCAGTGTTAAGTCATCTAGAACCGTCTCCAGGTTTCAGGATCATGCATTTGGCTGAGCCGGGTGTCGGTTGCTGCATGTAGGCTTTCTCTGGCTGCAGTGAGCAGGGGTTCCTCTCTAGTTGCAGGGCACGGGCTTCTCACTGTGGCGGCTTCTCACTGCAGGGCACGGGCTCTGGGCTGTGAGGCTCTGCAGCAGTTTTGGCTCCTGAGCTTGAGAGCACAGGCTCAATAGTTGTGTCATACGGGGCTTCGTTACCCCGTGGTATGTGGGATCTTCTGGTACCAGGGATCGAACCTGTGTCTCCCGCATTGGCTGTTGATTCTTTACCCCTGAGCCACCAGGGAAGTCCCCGTTTTCTCAAATTTTTGACATTCTTCAGGAAAAACGGATTTTTTATGAGCCAGTCCACAAGGTTTGAGTAATGTGGTGCCTGAATGGGCACTTTTGGGCAGAAGCTACTAGAAACTTTCAGGCTGATCAGACAGCCTAGCTGCCTCCCCGATGACTACAAACCGAAGGCAGAGGGAGCTTGCAGCTCACAGAGGCAAGACCCTTGCTGTGTGATTCTGGGGGTGGTGGAGGGGGCGTCATTCCCTCCCCGGCCCCTCACCCACCCTCCTGCCCCCATCAGTCAAGAGGCTGCTCTGAGGCTGGCGCATGTGATTTGGACCTGATCCTGTCCAGCCCAAGAGAGACAGAGGCCAGCCTGCTGTCAGAGATAACAACGGCTGTTGGAAGGGAAGTCTAGGGAAAATATCTGAAAAAAGAATCCTGGGAATTCCAGCTCCAGTCGGGCAAGGGCCCCAACGAGGGCAGGTCAGGAGCATGAATGGAAATTTGCAGCCTGAATTAACCCCAAAGGGGCAAGCCTACAGCTGGAAACCGCATGCCTCCCACATAGCCGTCACTCACCCACAGGTGGGAAAGCAGAGAGTGCAATTCCATTCATCAGACACCAAGGGGTGTTGAGCCTCCCTTCTCTCTGACCCTTGTCCACGGGGTGCCCTGCCCTGGTGGTGGGGGGCGGCACTCACACAGTGTTCTCTGAGATACTGTGTCTTGGCCATTTAGGGTCTGTATTAGGACACTGCCTCTTGCCGTCTCCCTTGCTCTCGGAGATGGGGAGCACACAGTAGATGCCCTGCGGTCTCCAGAGGGCGGCGTCACCAGCGCAGGGCACAGGGAGGAGAGGCCGAGACCTCCTGCCCGCCAGCCTGCAGCGCCTGCACGGTGTTCTCAGGCTCCTAAAGAAAATAACTTTCTATTCCCACCCCTATGGGAAGATGTCTTGGGTCAGAAAGGAAGACAAATGCAAAATTATTAAGACAACAATTCTGAGTTCCCTGATAAGTGCGTTACAAAGCTTGCATACTTCCATCCCTGGAGAGGTCCAGAAACTGGAACTCGGTGTGGCCAGGGGCTGGCTGAGTCAAGGAAGGGAGAGAGCCGAGGCTGTTTCTGGTTACAGGCTGGAACGGGCTGACCAGAGCCCACTCGTTTCACTAGAGCAGGGACGGACAAGTGCTGGGCTTTTTAAAGTCCTTTCTTTGATGTAGATACATCTGTCGCAATTATTTTAAGTTCTCCCAGCTAATTTAAGTATGATACATGCGTGCTTAGTCACTCAGTCAGTCACGTTCAACTCTTTGCGACCCTATGGACTGTAGCCCACCAGGCACCTCTGCCCATGGAATTCTCCAGGCAAGAAGACTGGAGTGGGATGCCATGCCCTCCACCTCATGGAAAGCCTGCTCAGGGATGGAAGCTGTGTCTCTTATGTCTCCTGCTTGGCAGGCAGGTTCTTTCCCTCTTTACCCGGGAAACCCAAGTATGATATATAGTGCTGACCAATTAAACATCCCAGTACATTTCCCTACTTCTTTTAACCTATTACCATTTGATGATGCTGTGGAAGAAGGGGAGCCCTATTAGTAAAACTGACCTTTAGTTTATTTGCTATTTGTAAAGAAAGACTTACTGTACCTGATAAAATAAAAAGGAATGTCCGAATACAGACCGTGAACAGTGACAGGATGCTTCTAAGAGTCCAGGAGTCGCTGATGCCTGGTGCACGTAGAGGCCGTCCCCTGCCTGCCGGAAACAGCGTCTGGAAGAGGGCATTCGTCTGAGGTAAATAGCTAACTTTGGGGACAGCCTTCAAATAGCAAGTTTCTATTTTTGTTTGATGACTGCATTTTTTTCAGTTGCCGATAAATCATAAGCAGAGGGACAGACTAATATGGGTTTATCCTCTTAAACATTAAGTTCATGAAGAGATGCATGAAAGCTCCAACTGAGGGCTCAGAGGTTAAAGGTTATGTCTCTGTTTTGAGCTTTCCAGAGCCCAGAATAAAGTGCTTAAGGGGAATCATTTTTGTTTTTTTAATTTGAAGCATGCTAATTTATAATGCTGTCTTAGTTTCTAGCGTACAACAAAGTGATTCAGTTTTGCATACATAGGTATGCATTCTTTTCCATTGTAGTTTATTATCGGATATTGGATATAGTTCCCTGTGCTACACAATAGGACCTTGTTGTTTATAGATTTCATATATGTTGGTTTCTAACTGCCAATCCTGAGCTCCTAATTTATCTCTCCCACCTTTTCCCTTTGGTAACCATAAATTTGTTTTCCGTGTCTGTGTTTCTGTTTCATTAATAAGTGCATTTGTATCGCTTGTTTAGTTTCCACATTTAAGTGATAGCATATTATATTGATCTTTCTGTGTCTGACTTCACTAAGTGTGATCATCTACCCATGTTGCCGCAAAAGGCATTATTTCATTCTTTGTTGTGGCTGAGTATAAGTCCATTGTATATATGTGCCATATTTTCTGTTATCTGTTCCTCTGTTGGTGGACATTTAGGGGTTTGTGTCCTGGCTATTGTAAACAGTGCTGCAATGAACGCTGGAGTGTATGTATCTATTCTAATTACTCTTCTCCACTTTTGAACTGTGGTGTTGGAGAAGACTCTTGAGAGTCCCTTGGACTGCAAGGAAATCCAACCAGTTCATTCTGAAGGAGATCAGCCCTGGGATTTCTTTGGAAGGAATGATGCTAAAGTTGAAACTCCAGTACTCTGGCCACCTCATGAGAAGAGTTGACTCATTGGAAAAGACTCTGATGCTGGGAGGGATTGGGGGCAGGAGGAGAAGGGGACGACAGAGGATGAGATGGCTGGATGGCATCACGGACTCGATGGACGTGAGACTGAGTGAACTCTGGGAGTTGGTGATGGACAGAGAGGCCTGGCATGCTGCAGTTCATGGGGTCGCAGAGTCGGATGCGACTGAGTGACTGAACTGAACTGAACTGAAAGAATCAGACAGGACTGAGCAACTGAATGAACGAACGACCGAATGATAGTGGGTGCATCAGTTTTCCTAAGGGGAGTCCTTTCTTAAGGGGAAGTCACGGTTAGTGACCTAAGAATTGGAGGGTAGACAACTTGAAGAGAGGAGTGTAGGAGAAAAGAAGAAATAGCAAGAAAGACACAGGCAGATGCTGTGAGTTGAACTGGTACTTTTAGGAACCACAGAAATCATCCAGGAACATCCTTTCCTCAAGGCTGTTCACCCCGTGAGAGAAGGAAGACTTAGGGATACTTTGTAGCCTCTTAAGAGAAAATTTCCTTTTGGAGGAAATCAGTTGGAAAGCCTTCCTCCTTCCTTTCTTTTCTTGCTTTTTCTTCAGTAGCTGCGGCTCCCGGGCTCTAGAGCACAGGCGCAGTATACCGGTGCACAGACTTAGTTGCTCTGAGGCGTGTGGGATTTTCACGGACCAGGGATCGAACCCGTGTCCCCTGCACTGGCAGGCGGCCTCTCACAGCTGGACCCCCAGGGGAAGTCCCCTTCTCTGCCACTCCAGGGCTCACAATTCTATCGGACTTTCTGGGCTGAGAAAGCAGGGAGATGGGTGAGTAATAGCAGATGATCCTGCCAGGGAGTCTGGATGGTTAGAGAGAAATGGCACCCCACTCCAGCACTCTCGCCTGGAAAATCCCATGGATGGAGGAGCCTGGTGGGCTGCAGTCCATGGCATCACTAAGAGTCGGACACGACTGAGCGACTTCACTTTGACTTTTCACTTTTATGCATTGGAGAAGGAAATGGCAACCCACTCCAGTATTCTTGCCTAGAGAATCCCAGGGATGGGGAGCCTGGTGGGCTGCTGTCTATGAGGTCGCACAGAGTCAGATATGACTGAAGCGACTTAGCAGCAGCAGCAGCAGCAGCAGCAGTCAACCTATGGACAGCAAGGCTCCTTCTGGAAGCCACGAGATCACCTCTAGACCCCAGCTGGGGTTGCCAGCTTTGGAGAAGAAAGACAGGGGACTGCCTGTGAGCCCCCTGGAGGACAGAAGAGGCGGCTTGTGGCGTGTCGGCAGTCTGGACATCAGAGCAGAGTTGTCTGGTCCAGAGCCAGTGGGTCAATACAGGAGTGGTCAGCGTGCCAATTACACATACCTGCCTCTCCGAAGATAACTGGCTGTCTTTAGGGATTTGTTATGGAAAGAGAGAGAGGCTTGGTTGGTATAGAACATCTGTATTGTTAAAAAAATTTTTTTGTTAGTGTGTATTTTAGAGGTAAGGGGTAGGAGGGAACCCAGTATAGATATTTTCATTTTGTGAAAAAAATATTTGGGGAGTGAATCAAGGCTCAGTTAGGTTCAATGCTGGGGGTTGGTGAGCTGTTAGTTGGCTCATGGGCTGGGGCTAATGCCAGGGAAAGTCTGAAGCTTCTACATTTTTGTCAGGACTCAGCCAACTTCTGAGCCTTGGTGTTTTCCTCTGTGAAATGGGGTGGTTGAGAGGCTGAGATGAAAACTCCACATAAACACTAAGTTCTCACCAACAAGTTGGGGTGTTTTTCCCTAGCTGAGGGTGGAAGCTCCTTGGGGTCTCCCCTTCATTTTCATCTCTAAGATGGAGTCAGTTATGGCTGCCGTATGAGAGAAATACAAACAACGTCAATGAGCGACTGCTCAGGACTTTTAATTACCTTTATGCTGAGTTTTTCTTCATCCCTCCAAGCCATTTTTGGGGAGATGAGGAGATATAGTAGATCTGCAGGGCACTGTGCATACAAAGTACTGAATGGAAGTGGAGCAAACAAAGACCCCACGCTCAGCCTCCCTCCTCAGGTCTATAGAATGGCAGAGAAGAAGGAGTGGCCCCCACACCACTCTGTGAGGCCGTGGTCCCCACCCAGACTTCAGGCAGCCATGTTGAAACGCAAGATGGCGGGGCCCTAACAAACCACCCTTCTCTCTGCCAGCAAACTCCGGAGTCTCGCTCAGCCTGGGAAGTTTAATCATAGCTAAGCAAATGATCTTGGATTTATTTTGAAGGCCTTCCAAAGCCAGAGGGGAAAAGTAATTTTATTTTTATAAAGAAGAATAAGAAAAAAAAATAACCCAGAAACCCTTTGCCAGCTGAGATCTTTCTTCATCTTTTTTTTTTTTCTAGTTTCTTGACTTCTGTAACTTCCTAAGCCTGGTGGGAGGCGAGTTCACTGTCTTGAACAAAGGGTGGTTTATATCCTTTGCTAGAAGACAAATGAGGGGAGGAGGAGGGAGTGAGAGAGACTCAGAGTTCAGATTTTTATTTCTGGAGAATATGAAATTCTTCTGGTGAAGTAGTTACCCTGGTCCATAGGTTAAATAAACATAACACATATGGGAAGCGTTAGAGAGGACTTACAGAGTCATGGGGCCAAAACTGTATCTTGCTGTTACTGAGGGAACCAGAGAATTCCATTGAGAGCCTAGGTTAAGATATTTGACCCCATTAGGTCTGAATGAAGAAGAAGGGCAGAAAGATGAATGAATTTCTGATACTAGTTTTATTTCCCTTGGGCTCCAACTGTGTGAACATGCTGTGTATTTGTCTGCATTCTGGTCTACAAATGAGACCTAAGTCCACGTGTTCAGTTTAAGGTAACAAGATTTTATTGCGCACCTACGATCTACCATAAAGAAGGCTGAGCGGTGAAGAATTGATGGTTTTGAACTGTGGTGCTGGAGAAGACTCTTGAGAGTCCCTTGGACTGCAAGGAGATCCAACCAGTCCATCCTAAAGGAGATCAGCCCTGGGATTTCTTTGGAAGGACTGATGCTGAAGCACCAATACTTTGGCCACCTGATGGGGAGAGCTGACTCCTGCCTGGAAGGGAAGGGGGCAACAGAGGATGAGATGGCTGGAGGACATCACTGACATAATGGACATGAATTTGAGCAAACTCTGGGAGACAGTAAAGGACAGGGAAGCCTGGCATGCTTCAGTCCATGGGGTTGTCAAGAGTCGGATGTGACTTAGTGACTAAACAACAACAAAGTGGGCAGGGCCTGGTCTAGAAGCACAGGAGGGGTAGGGAGTGGCTGCCATAACAAGCACCACAGACAGAGGCCAGGAATGGTGGGTCTTAGACCACAGGAGCAGGCTTCCTCACAGTCCTGGGAGCTGGGAGTCTGAGGCCGAGGTGTCTGCAGGTGTGGTTTCCTCTGAGGCCCCCTCCTTGGCCGCAGAGGCAGGTCCTCTCGCCGTGGAGGGCCTCAGTCCTCATGGCCTCTGGCTCCCTGGCTGCCCTGGGCCTCTGTCGCTGTGCACAGGCATTTCCCTAGTAGTGGTGAGCGGGCCCTGGGGCTCAAGGTCTTCCGCAGCTGCAGCATGCAAGCTCAGAAGCTGTGGCACAGGCGCTTCATTGCTCCATGGCCTGTGGGATCTTCCCAGACCAGGGATCGAACCCATGTCCTCTGCATTGGCAGGCAGATTCTTAAGCACGGGACCATTTAGGAAGCCCTTAATTACCTCTTCAAAGATCTTATATTTAAACACAGTTGCATTCTGAGGTCCTAAAGATTAGAATGTCCTGAGGATTAGAACGTCCAGCATGAACTTTTTGTGGTACACAAGTTTAGCCCAAACTACTTAATGCCCTCCAGCAAAGAGCCTTGCAAGGGGGCGGGGAGTGGCTGGGAGACATGCCCACAGTTGCCTGCTCTAGTGGCAGCCTGAGGTCAGGGCTGGGAACAGAAGTCTCTTTTCAAATGTGGGTCCTCTCCCCTTCTCCCTGCAAAGCCCTAGGCTCTGTTATCAAGGAGCTCGGAGTGCGTCCTCCTCCAGGAGAGATGGCACCTGGAGCCTTGAAGCAACCTGGGGAGGGTGCAGCATGAGACTCAGGAGCTGGGGTCTGGGTGGTGCAGCTGCTCCCCGAGGTGGGAAGGGGTGTCACCTTTCGAGTCTGTTTCTCATGTGTGAGTGGGGTGGGTAGGTGGAGGTGAGTGGGAGCAATGACCCGAGGATTCCATGATTCCAAGCCGTGTGTTGTTTAAGGGCAGAGTGCCAAAGTAAGGGGTAAGTAATTGGTTGGCTCCAGTCAGTGGAGAAGGTTGTGTGCTTGCTTAGTGTGGGGTGTTTCCCATCATCTTGGCTTGGGCTGGAGCCAGCCACTCTCCACATGCCTGACTGACGTTTTTTGCTCAAAAGCAAGCCATCTCTTTTTCTTTCTGCAAAACAAAAACAAAAGCCCCCCACCCCCGCCACCACACACAAAAATACAGAAAACCCCACAACCCTCCCCAAACAAACAAATGAAACCCAACAAGGAAGCTTCTGCCCTTCGAAGCCGAAGCAGCCCGTGTTTTGGGGGGCAGTCTTAGAGAAAGGCATTGCCTGCTTGTCTCTGTGGGTCGCTGCTCCGTCTCCCTGGCTCAGCTCTGGCTGACTCTGTTGGGGTCCCCCTGCACAGCTCCAGATTCTGCCCTGGAAATCTCGAAGGCTGGCTACTGAGAGAGAAGGCTCTAGAAGGAGTCTGCCAGGGACCCTGGTGACAAAGCACAAGACTTAGAATGAGAGTCAGACAATCCAAGAGAAGGAAGGTTTCCTCAGTGAGCCTGCTGTTGGTTGATGGTTCACTTGAATGACGAATGGGGCTTTTACTTTGCTCAGAAACTTCTCGCTGGGGTTTGGGGACTCAATACACCACACCCTCTCCTCCTTGCCTGAATCCTGCAGTATCTGATGATCAGAAAAAAAAGAGGAAGGTGAGCCCCTGGGGCAGTCGTATTTCCTAATAGAAACCGTAGAATTAGAGTCAGGCCTGTAAAACTATGGTAACAACAGACCACACAGTGTGTGTCCCAGATATGAACACCGTGGGCTGAGTGATGCTGCCTGCTGATTCTTTCTGACAAATGACACAGGAGTCACTGAGGGTCTTTCCAGAGAGAGGCTGAGTGTCATGCCAACAAAGGTCCTGCCTCAGGAAAGGAGGGCCTTCCCCGGTGGCTTAGATGGTAAAGAATACGGCTGCAATGCAGGAATCACAGAAGACACGGGTTCGATCCTTGAGTGTGGAAGATCTCCTGGAGAAGAGGAGCTGGAAAGGCTATAGTCCATGGGGTCACAAAGAGTTGGGCACGACTGAGCTATTAAGCTATTAAGCACTTCTGCTCAGGAAAGGAAAGGTATGAACAGGGAAGAAAAGCTTCTCCTCCCCACTGCTGTTGCCCCAAGACACTCACCCAAGACATTCAGGTGTGAGAACTTTGACGTGACAGAGGGGGCATTCACACTGCAAGACCCCGGCAGCTTGACACCGAACATCAACTGAACTTAACAACTGAACGTCAGCAGCTGGTGCTCCTTGCCTTTGGAAGTCCTATGGCGAGACCTCTGACAGGGATTCCTGTCGGGGTCTCTTCCTTCCCAAGACACAGCATCCTCTTATGTTGCAGGACGCTGTACAACTTGAAGTGTGTGTGTGTGTTGAGTTCTTTCCATTGTGTCTGACTCTTTGCAACCCTATGGGCTGTAGCCTGCCAGGCTCCTCTGTCCATGGAATTCTCCAGGCAAGAACACTGGAGTGGGTTGCTGTGCCCTCCTCCAGGGGATCTTCCCGACCCGGGGATTGAACCCTCATCTTTTACATTTCCTGCATTGGCAGGTAGGTTCTTTACTACTAGCACCACCTGGAAAGCCACTGAAGGGACTTTTGCAAAATTTTCATTTGTTCATTAAAAATTTTTTTTAAATTTTATTTCTTTATGCCTGTGCTGGGTCTTGGTTGCTGCCCAAAGGCTCTCTCTCATTGCAGTGAGCAGGGGGCTGCTCTCTAGTTGTGGAGCACGGGCTTCTTGTTGCAGTGGCTCCGTGTGTTGTGGTATACAGGCTTAGTTGCCCTGTGGCATGTGGAATCGAACCTGTGTCCCCTGCAGTGGAAGGCAGTGATTCTTAATCACTGGACCACCAGGAAAGTCCTCCCTTTGTCCATTTTAAGCTCTCCCCCTTCCTCTGTGCACCCCAGGTACACTGTGTCTCTGCTAAAATCTACTTTCACCCATCAGCATCTCCGAAGAGCCAGTGGGCACTTTGCTCTTTCTCTCTCCTTTGTCTGTGTAGGTGGAAGGGAACAATTTACATATTTCCTTTCCCACTGTGATGAAAGGTGCCACCTTCCATTAGAAGGCAGACATGACTACAGTCAGTGTTTGGGAGAATTCATTTACAGGAAGACCCTGCCATAGAGCACTAAGTGATTCCCTGAACATTTAACAGGGTAATGAAGTCACTGATCGCTTAGCCGATTAAGATTTTACTTTTGAGAATGTCATGAATTATAGAGCTACGGTGATTCTTTTTCCAAATTAAATCCAGATTTCGGCTCCACTCATGCAATAGTCCATTCTTTTCTCACTAATTTAAATTGCTGCCTAAATTATTTACCAAATATGTATGTTGATCTGGTTTGGGACACTTTATGTCACTAGATCTGTTGTCTATTCCTGTGCCCATGGCACACTTTGAAAATTGTGATAACATTATGGTATGGTAGGCTTTCCTGGTGGCTCAGATGGTAAATCATCTGCCTACAATGCATGAGACCTGGGTTCGATCCGTGGGTTGGGAAGATCCCCTGGAGAAGGGAAAGGCTACCCACTCCAGTATTCAGGCCTGGAGAATTCCATGGACTGTATAGTCCATAGGGTCACAAAGAGTCTGACACGACTGAGCAACTTTCACTTTCACTATAGTATATGCTGACATTTCCTAGAGCAAATTCTCCCATTGTTGTGCCTCTTCCAAATTTTCTTGGTTTCAAGTAGGGATTTTTACCTCTTGTTGATTTCTTCTTTAAAAATAAGCTTTATTGAGCTGAATTTATGTACAAAAAAATCTTCACCACCCAGATAATCAAGACGGTGTGATCACTCACCTAGAGCCAGACATCCTGGAACGTGAAGTCAAGTGGGCCTTAGGAAGCATCACTACGAACAAAGCGAGTGGAGGTGATAGAATTTCAGTTAAGCTATTTCAAATCCTGAAAGATGATGCTGTGAAAGTGCTGCACTCAATATGCCAGCAAATTTGAAAAACTCAGCAGTGGCTACAGGACTGGAAAAGGTCAGTTTTCATTCCAATCCTAAAGAAAGGCAATGCCAAAGAATGCTCAAACTACTGCACAATTGTACTCATCTCACACACTAGTAAAGTAATGCTTAAAATTCTCCAAGCCAGGCTTCAGCAATACGTGAACCATGAACTTCCAGATGTTCAAGCTGGTTTTAGAAAAGGCAGAGGAACCAGAGATCAAATTGCCAACATCCTCTGGATCATCAAAAAAGCAAGAGAATTCCAGAAAAATATCTACTTCTGCTTTATTGGTTATGCCAAAGCTTTTGACTGTGTAGATCAGAGAAAACTATGGAAAATTCTGAAAGAGATAGGGATATCAGACCACCTAACCTGCCTCCTGAGAAGTCTGTATGCAGGTCAGGAAGCAACAGTTAGAACTGGACATGGAACAACAAATTGGTTCCAAATAGAGAAAGGAGTATGTCAAAGCTGTATGTTGTCACCCTGCTTATTTAACTTATATGCAGAGTACATCATGTGAAATGCTGGGCTGGATGAAGCAGAAGCTGGAGTCAAGATTGCCAGGAGAAATATCAATAGCCTCAGATATGCAGATGACACCACTATTATGGCGGAAAGTGAGGAGGAACTAAAGAGCCTTTTGATGAAAGTGAAAGAGGAGAGTGAAAAAGTTGGCTTAAAACTCATCATTCAAAAAATGAAGATCATGGCATCTGGTCCCATCACTTCATGGCAAATAGATGGGGAAACAATGGAAATAGTGAGAGATTTTATTTTCTTGAGCTCCAAAATCACTGCAGATGGTGACTGCAGCCATAAAATTAAAAGACACTTGCTCCTTGAAAGAAAAGCTATGACCAACCTAGACAACATATTAAAAAGCAGAGACATTACTTTGCCAATAAAATCAAAGCTATGGTTTTTCCAGTAGTCATGTATGGATATGAGAGTTGGACTATAAAGAAGGTTGAGTGCTGAAGAACTGATGCTTCTGAACTGTGGTGTTGGAGAAGACTCTTGAGAGTCCCTTGGACTGCAAAGAGATCCAGCCAGTCCATCCTAAAGGAAATCAGTCCTGACTATTCATTGGAAGGACTGATGCTGAAGCTGAAACTCCAACACTTTGGCCACTTGATGGGAAGAATGGACTCATTTTTAAAGACCCTGATGCTGGGAAAGATTGAAGGCAAGAGGAGAAGGGAATTACAGAAGATGAGATGGTTGGATGGCATCATCGACTCAATGGACATGAGTTTGAGCAAGCTCTGGGAGTTGGTGATGGACAGGGTAGCCTGGCGTGCTGCAGGCTGTGGAGTCCCAAAGATTTGGACACGGCTGAGTGACTGAACTAAACTGATATATTCTGGATACAAGTCCTCTTTGTCAGATATGTGATTTTCAAATACGTAGCTTATCTCTTTATTCTCTTGTCAGTGTTTTCAGAGTAAAAGTTGTTAACTGTGATGAAGTCCAGTTTGTCAACTTTATCTTCTTTGATGTCCTGTCTGTGCTTTGCCTAACCACAGATCACAAAGATTTTCTCCTTTTTTTCTTCTAAAAAGTTTGAGCTTTCATGTTTTTCGTTTATGATCTATTTGAATTGTTTGTTTGGTTTTTTTTAGTAGAATGTGTGAGGTTGATGCTAAGGTTCTGTTTTTCTTGTTTTGTTTCGTTTTGTTTTTTGTCTATGGATAACAAATGGCAGCACCATTTGTTGAAGAAGTTGTTTGTCTTCCCTTGAGTCATTTCTGCACCTTTGGGAAGCCCAGTTTGTCCTTTTGTGTAGGTCTGCTTCTGGGTTTGTTCTGGGTTTTCCTCCAATACCAGCTTCTCTGATGGCTCAGAAAATAAAAGCATCTGCTTGCAATGTGGGAGACCCAGGTTTGATCCCTGGGTCAGGAAGATTGCCTGGAGTAGGAAATGGCAACCCACTCTAGTATTCTTGCCGGGAAAATCCCATGGATGGAGGAAACTCATAGGCTACAGTCCATTGGGTCACAAAGAGTTGGACACGATTCACTTTTCACTTTCCTCACTGTCCCAGGGAGATGGATGAAAAAATGAACATAGAGTTTACTCACTTGTTAGGATTCCTCTCACACCTATAGTGGCAGAGTTCTCTTAAGAAAATCCCATCAACAGAGGACCCTGGCAGACTACAGTCCGTGGGGTCACAAGAAGTCAGGGATGAGTGAATGGCTGAGCACACCCCCCCCCCGAATACACTGATGAAGTGGAGGAGATGGGTGTGCGCTCAGTCATGTCCGACATTTGTTACCCCATGGACTGTAGCCCGCTAGGCTCCTCTGTCCATGGGATTTCCCAGGCAAGAATACTCGAGTGGGGTGCTGTTTCCTCCTCCAGGGGATCTTCCCGACCCAGACGTCGAATCCTTGTCTCTTGTGTCTCTTGCATTGATAGGCGGATCTGGGAAGCCCTTAAGACAGGGCAGAACTGGCATCCCCACCGTGTATCTTCACTGTCTCTTCTTTCTATCACAGCCCCACAGCCCTGTGAGTCTTTTGAGGGCAAGGATGGTGACATTCCTTTCTGTAAGCCCAGCCTAGGGCCTGTCACAGAGAGGGTGCTCCATAATATTTATTGAATAAAACGAGTAACCATGGACCAGCTGAACACCGTCTATATTCAAGAAGTCACATTCTGAGGCAGGCTTTTTGCTCACAGAATAGCTGTCACAAATGAGGAGCAGACATTTTGCAGTGCAGCAGTGGCGAGAAACTTTTCTTTTTTAAGTATAATCTAATTCAGGTGAAGAAATATGTTTATGTCCTGTGACTTTTATTCCCAAAGTGAAATGGTGAGATTAAATCCTGTGGGGGCAGGAAATGACTCCTCTGTTTATGGGATTCTCCAGGGAAGGATACTGGAGTGGGTAGCAATTTCCTCCTCCAGGGGTTCCTCCCGATCTAGGGATCTAACCCTGGTCTCCTGCATTGCAGGCAGATTCTTTACTGTCTGAGCCGATTTTATTCAATAAAAGGATGTGAATGAGGAAACCGGCCCTGCTTTTACCCTTCTAAAATGTCCGTATTCAGGTAGATTTGAAAAGTGACAGTGGTGGAAATTTTATCATCCTTCCTCCTAAAGTGGATCACGGCTTTTACTGGGAAGCCAGTCAGTCTCAGGCTGTTTCTGGCTGCTGTTCAGTTGTTTTTTGTTTTTAAAATAAGAAATTGTCAAGAGATCAGCAGAGCAGAATTGCCTTGAGCCCTCAGCGAGACCTGAAGTAGCCTGATAAGGCAGTCTTTCAAAATGGTGCTCTTGGTAATGAAATGTTGCTGTGATGCCTCCAAACTATGGAGGGTTGATGTATGTTCTCTTCTGCACATCGAGGGAGGAAGGGGTGTCAGAAACCCAGCCTGAGGATCCCTGGTCCCTTCTCTGATGCTGTCTTCCTTGGACCCAACAGTTGGGTCCAGCAGACAAGTGATGAGACTGGGGAAGCTGACTCTGAGTCTCTCTAAGCTTTGAAAGACTTTGTGTCTCTTCCTTTTCAGAAGGGGAGATACACAGGATGTAATACATCATTGCAACAGTGCCTCTTCACTGATGGAGAAGAGTGAGTGGCCATTTCATGCCGCCGCTTCGGTGTCACATCTGCAGACATTGGTCCTCTCGCCTTCTTGTGCATTTCTAATCATAGACTAGACACTTTGCCTCTTCAATTAAAGCAATTCTTCATTGGAAAGTTGCTTGGATTTTAATTGTGTTTCCTTTGGTTGGTGAAGAATTTGTTTGCTTTCATTTATTTTATTCAAGTAGAGTTGACTTCCAATGTTGTGTTAGTTTCTGCTCTCTGGCAAAATGGTGCAGTTTCGGTTATGGTTAACTGCAGAATACTGAGTATAGTTCTCTGCACTCGGCAGTAGAATCTTGTGTATCCATTCTCCATGCTGATGCAAACTCCCAATCCGTCCCTTCCCCATCCATAAGCTCGTTTGTGTCATACTTTGGGTCTCACATGTAAGTGCTCTCATGGGGTATTTGTCCTTCCGTCTCTCTGACTTATTCTACTTGTTATGCTCTAGGCCCATCCATGATGCTACAAATGGCATTATTTCATTCTTCTTTGTGGCTGAGTAATATTCCGTTGTGTGTATCAACAGCATTTTCTTTATCCATTCATCCGTTGATGAACATTTATGTTGCTTCCATGTCCTGACTATTATAAATAGTGTTGCTATGAACATAAGGTGCCTATGTCTTTTTCAGTTATAGTTTTGTCTGGATATATGCCCAGGAGTGGAATCACTGGATCATATGATCTTCCCAGGTAGCCTTCCCAGGTAGCACTAGTGGTAAGAACCTGCCTGCCAGTGAAGGAGGCATAAAAGAAGTGGGTTTGATCCCTGGGTCTGGAAGATCCCCTGACGGAGGGCATGACAACCCACTCCAGTGTTCTTGCCTGGGAAATCCCGTGGACAGGGGAGCCTGGCCGGCTATAGTCCATAGGGTCGAAAGAGCTGGGCATGACTGAAGTGACTTAGCATGCACACAGTATGGCAACTCTATTTTTAGTTTTTTGAGGACTGTCCATACTGTTTTCTGTAGTGGTTTCAACAATTTACATTCCCTGGTCGTGAAGAATTTGAAGTTATACTTTACACAAAATAATATTACTTGAATCTGACAGTGAACAGTCAAAGCTATGAAACTGCATAGGAAAGTTATGAACGGGCAAGTACCCTCTCCACTGACTTTGAAAAGAATATGAGTATAAAATCACTATGGCCTTTCTGAAAACACTGAAAGCCAAATACAACCTTGACATTTAAATGTGACTTTGAAGGGTAGGACCACATTTCAGCAACTTAAGTGGCCTCATTTTTTTCCTTTAAAGGGAAATATCTAAATATTTAACCAGCATCTGTCAAGTCACCCAGAAGTGAGCCATGAACAAGATTTCCTGTGTTATGGGGATTGTAGCGGCTGCTAGGAAAATAACCCACAGAGAAATGAATCCAGGAATTCATTTGTGCAAATGGGCTCTGCTGTCATAGTTCACTGAAAAGTAAGCTCTAGACACATTTTCTTGAGTAATTAAAAAAGAAAACAAAACCCTAGCCATCCAATGCTCAAAAACAGCAATGAAACTGTGACTTAAATAAACCTCTCAGGCATGGATACTTGTGGCAGTTTATGTGTATAGAGCATGTGTACAAATACAAGTACATAGATTTGATCAGGGAGTCAATTTTTATTGTGTACTTGAGTCTTATTTAAGCCTGATAATAATGTAGTGGGCTGCTATTATTCCCATCTCACAGATGGAGAAACTGGGGCTGGCTGTCTCTCGACTTTTGCCCAGGGTCACATAACTGATCTTGTTGGTTCTTTTCATCTCCAGACCCTCCTCGCACAATGAGTTGTTTGTTAAGTCCAACAAGTTTACCTTAGATACCAAACTAACACAATGGGCTATATAACCTATACTGTAATAGGTTTATATGTTTCACACAAATAATACAGTAAAAAAACACAAAAAATAAACATTTTTAATCTCACAGTCCAGTACCAAGAAAAGCACGGCAGTATAGTACAACATCTGGCATCGAATGAACAGACAAGAATTACTGACTGGATGAGGCAGAGGAGGTGGGAAATGGTAGAGCTGAAGGGTCGTCAGCAACAGGAAACGAAGGGCAAGCTGCAGTGTCACTCCTGCCTGACACTGATGGGCTTTCATGACGGCTCAGATGGTAAAGAATCCGACTTCACTGCAGGGGACCGGGGTTCGATCCCTGAGTTGGAAAGATCCCCTGGAGAAAGGAATGGCAACCCACTCCAGTATTCTTGCCTCAAGAATCCCATAGACAGAGGAACCTGGCGGGCTACAGTCTATGGGGTCGCAAAGAGTCAAACATGACTGAGAGACTAAACCCTGATGGGGATGGTCTGGTTCTGGCTCCTTGCTGGCACCAGATGCATCTGGCTCCAGAGTAAAGTTCACAACTTGAGGGCTCACATGTAGGGGACTTACTGTACCAAGAAGCAGCAGAAGTCTGTGGTTCAGGAAATGTGATTGGGAATAACCCAGGAGCTACTTGCAGTCAAGTCACACTGGCTTTTTTTCTTTTAAACCACGGACACGACTGAAGCAACTTAGCAGCAGCAGCAGCAGCAAGCCTGTCTCCTTAGGAGATGTCCTTGGCGTGTCCTTAATGTGCCCATCCTGTAGCACTTTTCCTCCATGGAGGAAAGACTGCTGGTGAAGCTGCAGCTCTAATACTTTAGACAGCAGTGGAGGTTTGTTCATGTAAGAAACAGCAAACACCAAACCTGAGGGTGGGATGCAGCTGAACCCTCTCGCCGTTCTGTTTTCTTCCTCTTGGCCAGAATACTATCAAGTTTCCCGCGGACACAGTCCATTGAGAACCTCATACACAGACTGGTCCTTTCACTGGGACCTTTCCGTGGTCAGAGTCCTGAGTAACAGAGAGGACCCGTCCAGGAGAGGGCAATGATGGCAATTCTTTCCCCTCCAGCTTTCTTCTCAACATTTCTGGTTGAAAATGATTGGAATTTTAGTCGCTGTTGAATCGTCAGTATCAGCTAAGCTCTGAAGAATTTTTTAGGTGGGTAGAAAGAGAAACTGCATAGATGGCTTCAACTTTAAGTTCAGGTAATATATCCTTCCCCTTGTCCCAGGCTTCTGTCTCCCCACAAGAAAACAAATTTCTGATGATTGTAATACTTGATATTTGTGCTGGGAATCAAATTCTCCTGGTCATCCTGAAAGCAAGAGTAGGAAAGAGACCCCTTGGAATTGTATAAATGCTTTTTCTTTTACAAAGTCCCTCCTTCATCCGTATTAAAAGGGTTATATTTCTATGTTAAGAAGAAAGTAAAAATTACATATAATCCCACTGCATAGGTATAAACACTAATAATATTTTGCTAAGATTTCTTTCCAGTGCACATATATGATTTTTTTTAAACAACTGAAAAAAGTCAATGTATGTCATACATAGTCTACTATGTATAAACTAAACAACTAATGAGAATGTGCTTGAGAAGACTCTTGAGACTCCCTTGAACTGCAAGGAGATCAAACCAGTCAATCCTAAAGGAAATCAACCCTGAATATTCATTGGAAGGACTGATGCTGAAGTTGAAGCTCCAGTACTTGGGCCACCTGATGTGAAGAGCCAATCTCATTGGAAGAGACCTTGATGGTGGGAAAGATGGAGGGCAGGAGAAGAGGTAGGCAGAGAAGGAGACTCAATGGACATGAGTTTGATCTTGATACAGTTGAGCTTATACAGAGCTATTTTTGTTATTGCTTTTTTTTTTTTTTCCAGGTACTAATCCTCACAGTGTGAAGTTGGAGTGATTATTTAGACATTTTGGGAAAAAGTCAACTGCCTTGACCTGGAGGACTCCTAATGTCTGTCTTTTTCTCCCCGTGGCACCCAAACTCTCCCCTCCCTCTACTTGACAGCAACAACAGTCAAAGGCAAGAATGCTTTTCACTTCAGAGAAGTCCTCGGAGGTGGTATAGTCATTAAGATGTAGAAGTTGTTACCCAATATATGGGTTCACCTCTTGGTGGGTGATAAGCCAGAAGATACAACCAAGTCAAGGATCAGGAGACAGAGGGATTTATTATTACTTGCAGTAAGTAAGGAGAACACTGGGGATCTTTCTCAAAATGGTATCTCCTTGAGCAGCAAAACTGGGGCAGTTGTAAGCTAAGAGTACATGCATATTCCTGAAAGAGCAGGAGCAGCAGACAGAATCGAAGCTTTAATTGGTGGGAGTCGTGAGGGTCAGAGAAGGTCAACATTCTCACCCTTAGGTTCCAGGTGATCTGGGGTTGAGCCTTCAGGCTAATCTTTACCACTGAAACAGAACTGGAGTTTTTACAACTGAGAGTCTCTGCTATTGTTACTTCTCTTGCCTGACAATCTCATTTATTCCTGCATTCCTTTCTTCCCGAAATAGTGTACACCTGTGGCTGATTCATGTCAATGTATGGCAAAACCAATACAGTATTGTAACGTAGAATAAAGTAAAAATAAAATAAATAAATAAAAAAGATCACTGTTACTGAGATCCGTTCAAGGAGGAGGCTTGTGGTCGGGCTTAGATCACAAAATGGCTTAGACTGTCAATGGCTTCCTTTCTGTCAAGAAAGCCATGCCTGGTTCTCTCTCTCCAGGGAACCCCTTACTTTTTCTGGTTACAGAGAGACTTAAAAGCCCTGGGTCTCTGAGGAAGGGAGGGGTGGCATGGGCCAGAAAAACTAGGGTGCAGTGAGGACGGTATAGGGGTTGACTGAAGAAGGGGCAAAGGCAGAATTGAGAGGAAGGGGTGATTAGGAGTGTTATAGAGGAAACCACAAGCCCAAAATGGCAACACTTGTGCTAAAGCTCTTGAGATCCAACCTAGATTTAATCTCTGCCCTAATTGCAATTTTGACCTTCCTCAGGAATGTATTCCTAATAGGCTAGTCTGGAATTTTCTGGTGAGAACCAATGACGTAATCTGTCTCCTGGGCCCTCTCCACCCACCCCTGCTCCCTGCATCATAGACTCTTGCCCTTCCCCCAAAGGAAGGTGACCTGAAAACAGTCCTTGTTATTTTCCACCTTTTGTTGATAGCTTCCTTGCCCCCACCCTCCTTCTACCTGTAAAAACCTTGCATTTTCGTATAGCCTCTTGGAGCATTCTTCTAGTTACTGCATGAGATTCTGCCCAACTCATGAATCCTTGAGTAAAACCAATTGGATCTTCCAATTTACTCAGTCGAATTTTGTTTATTAGAGGGGAAAATCAGCATGGCAGAGAACAGGGCTTCCTTTGTCCCCAAGCCTCTTCCAGCTTGCTCACAGCAAGGCAGGGTCGTGGAGCGAGTTATGAGTAAAGTAGGTGGAGGCAGGGACTCCCATGGTGGCACAGTGGATGAGAGGCCATCTGCCAATGCAGGAGACACGGGTTGCATCTCTGCTCTGGGAAGATCCCACCTGCTGTAGAGCAGCTAAGCCCGTGTACCACAGTACTGAGCCTGCGCTCTGGAGTCCGGGAGCTGCAACTGCTGAGCCCACAGACTGGAACCGCTGAAGTTCCCATGCCCTGGAGCCTGTGCACCCTGATAAGAGAAGCCCACAGACTTGCTGCAACTAGAGAAGGCATGAGCAAAGCAGCAAAGACACGGCACAGCCAAACATAAACAAGTAATTCATTAAAAAAACGAAGTAGATGGAAGTAACGTAAATTACTTCCGGGTTGAAGCAAAGAGGAGCTGGTGTGCGGGCCTCTGGCTCCCTCTTCCGCTGTGGCAGGGCCCGAGGCAGACTTGTGTTACAGATGGTGCACCCCAGATCTCTGACAGACTCCATGGACTTTGGGCAGAAGAGTGTGTTAAGCCACTGAGATTTCAGGGTGTTTCTTACCACAGCAGAGCCTACCATTGCCTGACTAATTTGGCTGCACACATTCCCGCGATGGAGACTTCAAATGACAGGAACTTGCTGTTTTCATCTTTCATGTGCCCATAGGTATGGGCAAAGTGCCCCCTGGCACATGACCTACCTTGGGGGCTTCAGAAAATGGCTTTCTAGCCTCAGGGAAAGAGATGAGTGAGGAGAAAGTGCTTTTTTCCCTTCTTAAAAAAAATTTTTTTTAATTAAAATCTAATTAGCATAACATTAGTTTCAGCTGTCTAAAGTAATGATTTAATATAAGAACATATTGCAAAATGATCACTGTATTAAGCCTATTTATATCCATCACCACATACAGCCATGCATTTTTTTTTCCTTCACGAAGAGAACTTTTAAGATCTACTCTCTTAGCAACTTTTCAAATATACAATATGGTATTATTAATTATGGTCACCATGTTGTATATTACATCCCTATGGCTTACTTATTTTGTAAAAGGATGTTTGTACCTTTCTCTTTTTTTTTGACAAATACTGTCATATGTGGATATGGTGCTTGGGGCAGTGGCAGCCTCCTTGTGACCATGAGGGGAGACATCACTGGCATTCTAAGAATGGGAGAGCAGAGAATGGAAAGCATCTGGGTCCTTCAGTTCAGTTCAGTTCAGTTCAGTTGCTCAGTCGTGTCCGACTCTTTGCAACCCCATGAATCGCAGCATGCCAGGCCTCCCTGTCCATCACCAAGTCCTGGAGTTCACTCAGACTCATGCCCATCAAGTCCGTGATGCCATCCAGCCATCTCATCCTCTGTTGTACCCTTCTCCTGCCCCCAATCCCTCCCAGCATCAGACTCTTTTCCAATGAGTCAACTCTTCGCACGAGGTGGCCAAAGTACTAGAGTTTTAGCTTCAGCATCATTCCTTCCAAAGAACATCCAGGGCTGATCTCCTTCAGAATGGACTGATTGGATCTCCTTGCTGTCCAAGGGACTCTCAAGAGTCTTCTCCAACACCACAGTTCAAAAGCATCAGTTCTTCAGAGCTCAGCCTTCTTCACAGTCCAACTCTCACATCCATACATGACCACTGGAAAAACCATAGCCTTGACTAGACGGACCTTAGTCAGCAAAGTAATGTCTCTGCTTTTGAATATGCTATCTAGGTTGGTCATAACTTTTCTTCCAAGGAGTAAGCGTCTTTTAATTTCATGGCTGCAGTCACCATCTGCAGTGATTTTGGAGCCCCCAAAAATAAAGTATGACACTGTTTCCCCATTGATTTCCCATGAAGTGATGGGACCGGATGCCATGATCTTAGTTTTCTGAATGTTGAGCTTTAAGCCAACTTTTTCACTCTCCACTTTCACTTTCATCAAGAGGCTTTTTAGTTCCTCTTCACTTTCTGCCATAAGGGTGGTGTCATCTGCATATCTGAGGTTATTGATATTTCTCCCGGCAATCGTGATTTCAGCTTAGCAACATCATAAAGCCAATGAACGCCCTGGGCCTCTCTGCCTGTCTGCTTTTGATTGAGTCAGTTTAGAAAGTCTTTATCATTTTCACTACTCTTAGATTTCTTCCCCTACTTGCAGAGTATTCTGTCTGTTTAATGTTAGGTAGTACGCTAACAATAAAACCATTTACATTATCATTTTTCTAATTATTAGGAATCTAATTTTATAGTTTTATTATTTGTCAAAATGCTAAACTAAAAAAGGGCAGGGCTTTAAGGGCAGGGCTTATTTTCCAAATATTATTGTTTTATAAAAGGATTCATCAGATAGAGTTGTTTCAATGATCAGTAAACTGTGTGCACTTCAGTGATGAATTATAAGGTGAAGACATTAGGGGCCATCTGCAAAGGGGTTTGATTCTCAAACCCAAGTGAGGTTTAATGACAATAAAATACTTGGGGCTTAGCTCAAGTGTTCAGTAAAAGGCAGCCATTAGTACCATTATGCTTATGGCAATGGTGCTGTACTTTTTGAAGGATTCCACTGGCAGGAGGACAGGAACTCTGAATCTGTCAGGCTAGGTGTTATATATATAGCAACAACCTGGCAACCTCTGTGGCTTGCAGCAACATCAAAGTTTATTTCTCACTCATGCTGCAAGCTCATCTCAGGTCAGCCAAGGCTCTGCTCACATCCTCTGCAGTTTAGAGCTAATGGAGCCGCCTCTGTCTTGAACATCTTTGGTCTCTCAGCAGAGCGAGGAGAGAGGCCATGAACCATATGCTCCTTTAAACTTCGGCCTAAGAGTGAGACACATCCCTTCTACCCCCATCTCATAATTAAAGCAAGCTGATGGTTGGGAGTAGGACACCGCAAGAGGAAGACAGACTTTGGTGAACAGTAAATATGATCTACCAGATGCACTAAATGGGAGTGTTTGAGACCTTTAAGCCAGCTCAGTGTCCCTGGAAAGGACGTGCCTTTCTCAGGCTGTTACCTACATTCCTGGTTTCTCTCTCTAACAACTGTCCCCTAATATCCATTCTCTTTTTTCTCTCAGAAATAGAATGCCAAGTTTTTAGCTGGACTCATGGCTTTCACGTTTTCAACGTGCATCCATGTGTGCTTAGTCATGATTGACTTTTTGCAGCCCGATGAACTGTATCCCGCCAGGCTCCTCTGTCCATGGAATTTTCAAGGCAAGAATACTGGAGTGGATTGCCTTTTCTTTCTCCAGGGGATCTTCCCCACCCAGGGATCGAACCTGCATCTCTTGCATTGACAGGCAGATTCTCTAACCACTGTGCCATCTGGGAAGTCCCCAACTTTCACATTACACCCTCTCTTTCCCAGTCTCCCGGGTAGTTAGGTATGCCTATGGATCTAGCTCTCCATCAGTGGAAAGTGCACCAAGGTGATATGTGAAAAGAAAGGGAAGATCCTGCCTCCGCTATCCTTTTCTACCTCCAGGTAGCTGAATGGTAGCAGTGTGCTAGACCATCAGTGGACAAGAGTGACACTCTAGGGATAATAGATCAACAAGGTACTAGGAGTCAACCCCTAGAGATCTATACCATAGAGTCACACTACCAGCCTGCCTGGACTTTTACCTGTGAGCTAAATAGATTTCATTTTTGTCATCATTATTTTGAGTTTTACTTCAGCAGTCTTTCCCATTTCCTACCCAAAACTCTTCCTTTTTTTCCACCCCTTGGTGAAACTCAGCTGGCATTAAACAATAGGATGGGGAAAAGCAAGGTTATATTTAGTGAAAAAGATGCCCAACTGCAGCCAGTTCCCTGATGCTCTTAAGACAGTGCACCAACTCCTTAACTAGCTTACCCAGCCAAGGAGTGTGAGAAAAGCATTCAGCTATTAGACATGACAGCTTCTTAGAATAAAGATGTACTTTTAAAATTTACCTTTTTTCACTTTATCCTGTAGGCGTCCTTACTACAGAAACACTTGTCCTAAACGGTGGACTGGGGAAGAAGAAATGGGACAGACAGGTCTCCAAACCATACCTAAACCCTGTATCTCAACAGTGAAGTCACAAGGCTGCTAACCCTCCTTTGTCTTTGCAGAGAGTGAGTGAGAGGTGAGGTCCTCAGTCTTGCCTGACTCTTTGTGACCCCATGGACTGTAGCCTGCCAGGTTCCTCTGTCCATGGAATTTTCCTGGCTAGACTACTGCAGTGGTTTGCCATTTCCTACTCCAGAGGATCTTCCTGGCCCAGGGATTGAATGGGCATCTCTTGCATTGGCAGGAGATTCTTTACTGCTGAGTCACTGCAGAAGCCCTTGGCAGATCATCTAGGCTTCTAGCTTCTGTACTGATCTTTCCTTTTGTGCTGATGTAATCTCTCCTATTTGTTAGTATTATGTCCAGGAGAGATATTGACTAGATTTCCCCTCGTGTATCAACTCATATATTGATGGTGGCTGCACGGTGTCTGTGTTGAGAAGAATTATGTACACATCTTAGACTGGGTTCCCTGAAGCAGGGATTCTAGTACTCTCGGTTTATTGAGGGTAGACTCTGGAGAAAGGGAGTGAAGGAAGCCATACAGGACAGGGGAAGGAGCTTCATAAGAGTGTGGTCTCAGTGCAGCCTAGCTTCATCCTGATCCCATGGGAGTCCTAGAATAGGAATCACATCTCAGAGTTGGTCCCACCTTGAGGTCAGAGCCCCCTTCTTTTGTGGCTCCTGATTAGTTAGTTGTTGGTTGTAGGCTGCCTTGGGGGAGCTACCTCTCACTTCACTGAGGGTGACTCTCTAGAGATGAGAGCAGCTATAAACTTGTAGTAGCTGACATTCATAGTAGCTGGGAGATGGATATGTGTAGTTTCTGATAAAGATTTGGATGGGACACTAACGACATTTATTAGTTTGCAGTCACACTCAGGGGACGAGTTTTGCTGTCAATTAGCCATATCTTCCATGGGTATGGACTCTAATCTCTGTAGCAATTCATGTTATGAGAAGAGAAAGGGCTGAAATAAGGTTTGCTCTGTAAACATCCTAATAAGAAGCAAACTAAAGTTAGGAAGGGCATGGAAATTATAGAACAAGATTTGTGTTATGGCCCAACCATTGCCTTATAACTGGAGAAGGAAACGACAACCCACTCCAGTATTCTTGCCTGAGAAATCCCATGGACAAAGGAGCCTGGAAGGCTAAGGTCCTTGAAATCATTAAGAGTCAGGCATAATTTTGTGGCTAAAACAACAACATGTTGCCTTATAAATTGAAAGCTGCTGTTAGTTGCTCAGTCATGTCCGACTCTTTAAGACCCCATGGACTACAGCATGCCAGGTTTCCCTGTCCTTCACCACTGAAAGCTGACATGACCTGTTTCCTGAGGACCCAGATGCAGAACCTGATGGTGAAGTCCTTTGGCAGCAAGCAACATAATTCACCCCTGGGTAACTTCAGCACATTTGGGACTATAGAAAGGAAACTGGGAGACCTTGCAGAATCTAAGAAAGACCGTAAGGCTGAGCAGGAATTAGGGCCACCTCAGGAACCCCACTGTAGAATCACACGGACTACTTCTGAGGGTGGTGCCATAACACTTAACCTCAACCACTTTCAGTCTCTATACTTCTGTTTCTCTTACTCTTTTAAATCAGCTTTTAATTTTAGAATGGTTTCAGATATACTAAAAAGTTGAAAAAATGTTAGCAAGATTTCCTACACCCAGTTTCTTATTGTTAGCACTGTTATGATGCCTAATCACAGTAGTGAACTGATGATGACACCTTCCTGCTAACGAACTTCCATAGTTTATTCAGATTTCCTTAGTTTTTACCTATTGTCATTTTCTGTCCCAGCATCTCACCAAGCACCAGATACTTTTAGAAGTCATGACTCTATAGGCTCCTCTAGACTGTGAGTTTCCAAACTTCCCTTGTTTTTGATAACTTTGACAGTTTTGAAGAGTGCTGCTCAGGGTTAACCCTAACCTTTAACTTTGTGTTTCTTTAAAATTCTGGCCCAGTTTGAGTCCAAAATCTTCCTCCTAGGAGCAAATGACTATTGCAGGGTCAAAATGGAAGCAGAACAAGGCCATGGGGGATCATTGTGAATCCTAGCCACTCCAGTTTGGAGTTTATGCTTACAGCCTGAGATCAAAGCACGGATCCTTCCCTGCAAGATTATATGACCTGGGTCACAACTCCCAGCAAAATGATTATGTGTCCCCCCAAATAGTAAAATAAGTAGCACAGAACTGATGGCCACAGTTAAGCAATTACAGAGAAGAAACCTCAGTGACTCTGGCCAGAACCAAATGTGTGACTGCTACATACTTTATTCTCTGTCCCTAAGCTTGAAACAGTAAGGAGCGTCCCTGGTGGCCCAGTGGCTAAGACACTGCTCTCCCAGTGCAGGGGCTCAGGTTGATCCCTGGTCAGGGAACTAGATCCCACATGCCACAACCTAGACTCGGCACTGCCAAACAGGACAAACTTTAAAAACAAAACAGAAAAAACAAGCCAGTGAGTCTGAAATTCCTGGTCTATTGCTAGTCATTTTGATTATACTGTTGCAGGAAGGGGGACCACTTTCAGGTCCCAAGAGTGGGTTCTTGTCTAACACTTGGACAAATGAATTGTCCAAGGAAACACATGTGTTGACACAGCAAGAGATTTTATTGAGAAGGGGTGCTTAGGCAGAGAGCGTCAGAGTAAGGGAAACCAGGGTCCTTCCTGGTGGTGCATACATCTCTCAGCCAAGATGGATTCCATGGTGAAGGAGTCTGGGAGGTTGGTCGTCTCCTTCCTCCTCCTTTTGGGCCTTCTTAAATTCTCCTGGCTAGTTTTCCATGGCAGTACCTGGTTCTTTATCAGGACCTCCTGTTGTGAGTCAGCTCTTCTCATCAGACTGGAAAAGAGCCTAATGAAGGGAAAGATTGAGGGCAAGAGGAGAAGGGGGCAGCAGAAGATGAAATGGTTGGTTGGCATCACTGACTCAATGGACATGAGTTTGAGCAAACTCAGGGAGATAGTGAAGGACAGGGAAGCCTGGTGTGCTGCAGTTTATGGGGTTGCAAAGAACTGGACATGACTTAGTAACTGAACAACAACAAGCCTGTTATGAGGCAAGTCAGGCAAGCGGTTACCATTGTGCCTGACTATGGAGGGCTGTTTTGGTCAATGATTCCCTAAATGCTTCAGCTCAGTTCGGTTCAGTCGTTCAGTTGTGTCCGACTCTTTGTGACCCCGTGAATCACAGCACACCAGGAATCCCTATCCACCACCAACTCCCAGAGTTTACCCAAACTCATGTCCATCGAGTTGGTGATGCCATCCAGCCATCTCATCCTGTGCCGTCCCCTTCTCCTCCTACCCCCAATCCCTCCCAGCATCAGGGTCTTTTCCAATGAGTCAACTTTTTGCATCAGGTGGCCAAAGTACTGGAGTTTCAGCTTCAACATCAGTCTTTCCAGTGAATACCCAGGATTGATCTCCTTTAGGATGGACTGGTCGGATCTCCTTGCAGTCCAAGGGACTCTCAAGAGTCTTATCCAACACCACAGTTCAAAAGCATCAAGTCTTCAGCACAGCTTACAAAAGAGTAAAGTAGGAGATGAAAACCTTCATCATTTTCTGTGGGAGGCAGAATGCCGGAAATGGTGGCCAAAGATGTCTGCCTTAATCCCCAGAACCTAGGGTCATGAAATATCTCTTCCCTGGTTGTGTTGTAAGCACAGTTGACATCAGGGGAAGGAGGTGATCCAGATGGGCCTGACCTGACCACATGGGCCCTTAAAAGCTGAGAGATTTTTCCACTCAAGAGTGGAAGAGGAATTTCGAGAGATCCTAAGTACATGAAAGATTACCAGTGCCATTGCTGCTTTGAGAATCAATGACCATGTGAGAAGGAACATAGATGCCCCCTAAGAAGAAAGAGTGGACCCCACCTGACAGCTGTCAAGGAAATGGAGAGTTCAGTTCTCCAACTGCAAGAAAATGAAGTCTACCAACAACTAGAGTGACCCTTGCAGGAGATTCTTCCTCTGGGCCTTCAGGTGAGAGCCTAGCATGGCCAACACCTTGATTTCAGCTTTATGAGACCCTGAGCAGAGAACACAGCAGGCCATCCAGACCTGTGACCTACAAAACCAAGAGCTAACAAATACATGTGGTTTTAACCCTTAAATTTGTGGTAATTTGTTACATAGCCATAGTAAGCTAATACACTTTTGCCTACAATCATACCAACAAATGGCATCCTTGCAACAATTGTCTCCTAGGTCACAGACGCTGGTCAATAACAACCATTTCAAATACAGCTTCCAATCTTGGGTCTCATGCTGACCATCCCAACCCTCTGAGAAGAAATCCTGCGACTCAAGTCTTAGCTCTTGATCCCTGCTCTAAGCAATTGTCCTTTAGAAGATTTTTATTACCTTCCAGATAAATGATCAAGTATCAAGTTCTCAATGCTCACCTGTCTTCTTACCCTCTACTACCTGGTTTACTAAATGCTCAGCATCTTCGCCATCTCATGCATCCATCTGATGTATTTCACTCCAGTTGTCTTTTAGCTGCTTAGAACTTTTTTTCCTACATGTAGAATGTTTCATCTATCTCGCTAAGTCCCCAATGACTTCATTCTCCTACAATGGGTTGCTCAAAGGATTATGTAAGAAGTTAAGTGGAAGTCAGAATACTCGTCAATGCCTTCATTTGCCTAAATTTTCTGTAGGAAAAACAGAAGCAGTGACTGTTAAGTCATATGCTAAGGTACAAAGAGAAGGAAAGAGATTAGGCAACATTGGTGTCTGAACTTGAAGCTCTCCCAATACAGACAGCCCTCAGTATCTGAGGGGTACTGGTTCTAGAGCTCTGGCAGACACTAGAATACACAGATGCTCAAGCCTCTAAACACCAATTTTTTGCACATAACCTACTGTACAACCTCTGATATACTTTAAATCATCTCTAGATTACTTATACGGAGAAGGCAATGGCACCCCACTCCAGTACTCTTGCCTGGAAAATCCCATGGACGGAGGAGCCTGGTGGGCTGCCGTCTCTGGGGTCACACAGAGTCGGACACAACTAAGCGACTTAACAGCAGCAACAGCAGATTACTTATAATAACTAATACAGTGCAAACGATATGCAAATAATTGAAAATACAATGTAAATGTTACATAAACAGTTGCCTGCCTGGAAAATTCGGGTTTTGCTTTTTTGGGACTTACTGGAATTTTCTTTTTCCAGCATATTTTCAATCTGCAGTTGGCTGAACCCATGGAAGCCACATAAGTGAATGCCAACAGTACTTTATCACCTTTGTACTTGTTGCATGTTTTAATCTTCTGAAGCTTCATTTTACCCATTTGTAAAGAACTCGTCTACCAATGCAAAAGCCCTAAGAGACACGAGTTCGATCCCTGGGTTGGGAAGATCACCTGGAGAAGGAAATGACAACCCACTCCAGCATTCTTGCCTGGAGAATTGCATGGATGGAAGTAGGTCATAGGTTAAACTGAATCTTTTGAATAATATAATATGCCAACTCTCAGAAGCAGATTCTTTCCCCTTTCTAAGGTTTGTTTTAGTTGTTTGTTTAGTGAATTTTCCGAATTAATTCTGTAAAGTCTATATTCTTTGTCATGGGTAGCCATGAAATCTCTGCTCATTTACCTTAGCAGTATCCTAATGATTGAACAGAGGTTCCTTAAATGCCCAGAACCAATAAGTCTCTAAGTCTATGAGGCGCTCTGTGGTGTGTATTGGAGGGTGTATCTTCAACACTCAGGCAAGTAGTTTACGACTTTGCCTCAGCATTTATTTCCCGCTTGCAGAGAGCCTCAAGGTCAGTCGAGTTGAGAGTGTGAGGCCTTCTCAGGCCCCACCTGACTGTGGCGCAGCTCTGGGCACACTCACAGTCCTAGGCTGTGTGTGGCTCTCTAGAGCCAGGAATGTGTCAGAGCTTTGCAAAGCACTGTCTGAACAACACATTCCCCTGCCTTTCCTTTTAAGCTTTTTGATTGGCTTATTGTTTGCCCCTACTGTCTCTGGCAGCCATGCTGTTAAACAACTGTCTCTGATTATTTTTGATAAATGTCTTGAGGAAAAAACAAAACCTGTTTGCATTTGGAGAGCTCTGAGTTATGTCAAATAAAGACAGTCTTGTTAGCAAGTCTGAAAACACTAGCTGACATTTCAGGGGCTCTGGGGAGCTCCAGTGCTTTATATCTCAGAGCACAGAGAATTCAACAAGAGGCAAAGCGATAGACAAGCGGTGATTTATTAGAGTTGTGAAGCTTACACGTGGGTAGTGGAAAGAGGGCTGTGCTCCAAGAACTTAGTGGGCTATAGTTTTATAATCAAAGGAAAAGTGGGGAAGGGGAAAAGGCCACCTTCTTCCTCATTCTTGAGGAGATGTCAGGCTTCCATCATCGGCTCCTCCTCCACATCAGGTGGGGAGTTTTCTTTCCCTACATGGTCAAGCCAGGATTGTCATGGCCGATGGAAATGAGCAAAAAGGCAGTAACCTATGCTGTAAATGGAAAGCCATCTCAGGTTTTAGCATGATGTTCCCTTGTCCTCATATCTTTGTTTTTAGTGCATGCAGAGGAGCATGCTAGGAATTGTTAACTTACTGAGCTCGTTGGGCAGGATATGTGTCTCATGCCATTGTTTTTATTGTTTGGGGGCATGTCTCATGCTTCTGTTGCATGATTTTGTTCCTAAGCAAGCCTGCTTGGTTTTATGATTAAATAAACCTGCTTTTTTGAGTGATCATACAGAAGTCTCCCATAGTTTTTCTTTATTTACCATACCCTAATGGGATTAACTATTTACTTACTTTATCTCTTTTGTGTGTCCCTTTCAAGTTCTTCCAGAGCCACCAGACTGGTTAAATAATGATAGTTTTCTAGAAACGGGATTTTGAAGGAGTTCCAACCCTGTTCTGCCCTTTTCGATGGCTGCCAGTCTGCTAATTTTCACTGTGACTCTGAGCTATTGGTTTTCATGAGTGGATGGGACTAGGGCAAGTTAAAATGCTACAAAGCTCTCTGTTCTTACCAAGGCTCAGCCGTTTTTTCTTTATAAATGCACCTGGATTGTTGCTAGCCTTTGACTAATTTTTATGTTTTTGAAACATTTGATTCTGACAATTTTTGCCAGTGTTTTTATGGAGAGGTGGTATTTCAGAGATTCTTGGGCCACTTTTTTTTTTTTTTTGCTTGCTCAAGTACCATGAGACTTGTGGACTCTTACTTCCTTACCCAAGGATCAAACCCAGGCCCTGGCACTGAAAGCATCAGGTCCTAACCACTGAACCACCAAGGAATTCCCACTGATTCATCATTTTTGCTGACATCCCACAGAGTGATTTATTTTAATTATAGGCTAATTACTTGACAATATTGTAGTGGTTTTTGCCATATATCGACATGAATCAGCCACAGGTGTACGTGTGTCCCACCATCCTGAGCCCCCTCCACCTCCCTCTCTACCTCATCCCTTAGGGCTGTCCTAGAGCACCAGCTTGAGTGCCCTACTTCATGCATCAAACTTGCATCTGTTTTACGTATGGTAATATACATGTTTCAGTGCTATTCTCTCATATCGTCCCACACTGGCCTTTTCCCACAGAGTCCAAAAGTCTGTTCTTTACATCTGTGTCTCTTTTGCTATCTTGCATATTGGGTCATAGACATCATCTTTCTAAATTCCATATATATACATATATATGCATTAATATACTGTATTGGTGTTTCTTTTTCTGGCTTACTTCACCCTGTTAGACTCCAGGTTCATCTACCTCATTAGAATGGACTCAAGTGCATTCTTTTTTAATAGCTGCATAATATTCCATTGTGTATATGTACCACAACTTCCTTTGTCTGCTGATGGGCGTCTAGGTTACTTTCCATGTCCTGGCTATTGTAAACAGTGCTGTGATGAACATTGGGGTATACGTGTCTCTTTCAATTCTGGTTTCCTCCGTGTGTATGCCCAGCAGTGGGTTTGCTGGGTTGTATGGCAGTTCTATTTCCAGTTTTTTAAGGAATCTCCACACTGTTCTCCATACTGGCTGTACTAGTTTGCATTCCCACCAACAGTGTAAGAGGGTTCCCTTTTCTCCACACCCTCTCCAGCATCTATTGCTTGTAGACATTTGGCTAGCAGCCATTCTGACTGGCATGAGATGGTACCTCACTGTGGTTTTGATTTGCATTTCTCTGATAATGAATGATGTTGAACATCTTTTCATGTGTTTGTTAGCCATCTGTATGTCTTCTTCGGAGAAATGTCTGTTTAGTTCTTTGGCCCACTTTTTAATTGGTTTGTATTGAGATGCATGAGCTGCTTATATATTTTGGAGATTAATTCTTTGTCAGTTGATTCATTTGCTATTATTTTCTCCCATTCTGAAGGCTGCCTTTTCATCTTACTTATAGTTTCCTTGCTGTGCCAAAGCTTTTAAGTTTAATTAGGTCCCATTTGTTTATTTTTGCTTTTATTCCCATTACTCTGGGAGCCACACAATGATTTTTATGGTGATGGCACTGTAAAGTTTTAGAAATTCCTTAGAATTTTAGATTTCTTATTATAGTCTGAACTTCGAAATCCGATCTTGCTATCTTTTTGCTCACCTAGAGTTTCAAATGGTCTTCCCAGGTGGTGCTAGTGGTAAAAAAAAAAAAAAAAAAAAAAAAAAATCTGCCTGCCTATGCAGGATACAGAGATGTGGGTCTGATCCCTAGACCTAGAATATCTCATGGAGTAGGAAATGGCAACCTGTTCCAGTATTCTTGCCTGGAAAATTCCACAGACAGAGAAACCTGGTGGCCTACAGTACTACAGGTTGCAAAGAGTCAGACACAACTGAGTAACTGAGCACAGAGTTTCAAATAAATGGGAAAACCTACCATCACACAACATAAACTGTGTCTTTCCATTTTTGGTTCAGATATCTAAATCACTCTAATCATGAAAAAAAAATCATCACATGCTAGAGAAATAGGTGATTAATGGCTAATCAGAATAATCCAGGAATATGAAAGTCGCTCAGTCATGTCCAACTTTTTGTGACCCCATGGACTATACAGTTCATGGAATCCTCCTGGTCAGAATACTGGAGTGGATAGCCTATCCCTTCTCCAGGGGATCTTCCCAACTCAGGGATTGAACCCAGATCTCCCATACTGTGCGAAGATTCTTTACCAGCTGAGCCACCAGGGAAGCCCAAGAATACTTGAGTGGGTAGTATTGGAGTATGTAATACTGGAGTGGAGAAGGGCCTGTCCTTCTAGGCCTATCCTATTTCTGGGATCTTCCTGATGCAGGAATTGAACCAGGGTCTCCTGCATCGCAGGCGGATTCTTTACCAACTGAGCTATCAGGGAATATAGTTATAGTCCTGCTGCTGCTGCTACTAAGTCGCTTCAGTCGTGTCCGACTCTGTGCAACCCCATAGACGGCCTACCACCAGGCTCCACCATCCCTGGGATTCTCCAGGCAAGAACACTGGAGTGGGTTGCCATTTCCTTCTCCAATGCATGAAAGTGAAAGTGAAGTCTCTCAGTCGTGTCCAACTCTTAGCGACCCCATGGACTGCAGCCTACCAGGCTCCTCTGTCCATGAGATTTTCCAGGCAAGAGTATTGGAGTAGAGTGCCATTGCCTTCTCCAAGTTACAGTCCAGGAGGCTCTTTTTAATCCTCTTCAAGACAAAGGGCAAAGGAGAAAGCCAGCAGTTTATATCCCAACAAATAAAAGACACCTGAATTTAGCCAGCCTCTGCCTTCCCTCTAGAGCTAGGGTGACATATCCTGCCTTACCCTGGCCTCCTTTAAATCCTGAACTGTTCTCTAGTAGACATCATTAGTACAGACCCAACCCTGCACCCAGCTCACACCCTACCCCTTGCCTCTTGGCCTATCAGGGTCCCATTTTCTGGGAAATCAGCCTTGCAGGGAAGCCACCATCTTTCCTATTTAGAAGCTAGTGGAAAAGCTTTTAACAGTCCGGCCAGGGTCAGTGAGACTTCCCAAGTGCTGCCCTACGATGCCGCCTCTCTGTCAGTTTTGGTGGAAAAATGATTCAGCCCAGGCACGGTGAGTGCAGAGGGATGATGCCCCATGGGGGCACAGCAGGAGGGTCAGTGAGCAAGCCTGGAGGCCAGACTGCTGACTGGCCCTGCCTGTGACCCTGATCTGCAATGTCCCCTTCAGAGGCTTTCAAATCACATTAGGCTCTGGCTGTCGCCGACGTGATGAGCCATGTCAGAATGGCCAAGAGCTCTTCCGCTTGGCCTCACCAGATGGCCCGAGCCCCTCGGGAGTCAACATTTGCAGCCTCCAGGCACTGCTTGGCCCCCTTTACTGCCCCTCCCTCCAACAGCCCTACCTGCCTCCCCCAGCTGCCTTTCCTCCTACATAGTCTCAGGTGTTCCCCCTTCGGCACCTTGGACTCAGCTACCAGACACAGGCTGGCCCACTGTGCTCTGGCAGGACTTGATTTTGTCCAGCCAGTGGTCTCAACCCTTGGCCTCCCATCAGAATCACCTGGGAAACTTAGGACTGGGACCTGGATCCTACTCTAGGCCAGTTGAATCAGAGGCTCTGGGAAGGGCCTGTGATTTTCCCCTGAGGAGACTGAGGCCACGAGCAGGTGAATGACTTCCCGATTTTGCACATTTGGGGAGTGGACTGGCCTCCAGGATCCTGACACTCAGCCCTCGGCCCCCTGGACTGTTGCTAATATTGTTGATGTCTCTATGAGTATTTTTGAATCCAAGTTTCCTTGTCTGGGGCTTCTCTGGTGGCTCAGATGGTAAAGCGTCTGCCTGAAATGCAGGAGACCTGGGTTTGATCCCTGGGTTGGGAAGATACCTTGGAGAAGGAAATGGCAACCCACTCCAGTACTCTTGCCTGTAAAATTCCATAGATGGAGGAGCCTGGTAGGCTACAGTCCACGGGGTCACAAAGAGTAGGACATGACTGGGCAACTTCACTTTCTTTCTTTCCTTATCTAGAATTCTCAGACTGTTAAGACTTTTATTCCTAGATATGATGATTGGGGTTTATGTGTTTCTTTTCAGGGCTTTTTTTTTCCCCAGAAAGATTTTATTTCTTTGTTTTTTAGCTTTTTGTTTTATATTGGTGTATAGCTGATTAACAATGTTTTGATAGTTTCAGGTGGACAGCAAAGGGACTCAGCCACACGTACACATGTGTCCATTCTCCCCCAACTCCCCTTCCATCCAGGCTACCACATAACATTGAGCAGAGTTCCCTGTGCTTCACGGTAGGATCTTTTTAAGATTTTTTTTTAAGTTTAATAAAAATTATGCCTTAGTCTATGATTAGGATACACAGGCTACTTCTTAGTAAGTATAAATTGTTTTGGAAGACCAAAAACCTTTAAAACCTGAGAGCTTATAGAAGAAAACAAGAGTCATTGGTCAACCTTTTGTTTTAAAAAAAAAAATTGGGGAGATGTGGCATGAGATCTTCTTAACAAGGACCCTTGTGACCTTGTCTAAATCCTGCTCTCTTACCCTCTAAGGTTCTAGCTGATGGATATAGCATTATCAGAAATGTCAATGGATTGAATGCAAGGCATGACCTAGGTAAAGCCTCACCAGCTGCCAAGATGTGGAGCTCTCAGTGAACAGGCAGGGGAATGGAGTAGAATTTCATGTCTCATTCCAGGGTGGAGGCTTCCAGGCCTTTAAGTTGGACCCAACTGCTATGCTTATGGGAGAGGAAAAGTGGAGGAGTAAAGGGTCAAGAGCATGGGTGGCCCAAAGAGTGAGTGAGGCCCGCCTTTCATGCAGTGATCCTCCCACTGATGACCTCTTCCTGGAGGACAAGAGAAAAGGAAGCAAACAGACAGAAGTGTTTCCTCCTCGGCTCCCTCTGGTAGGCTGAATACCCACACCGCCCCCCCCAACCCCAATACATCCATGTCCTAATCCCCAGGATCTGTTAATTGTCCTAGCTTATCCATATGAAAGTGAAAGTTGCTCAGTTGTGTCCAACTCTTTGTGACCCCGTGGACTATACAGTCCATGGAATTCTCCAGGCCAGAATATCCAGATGGGCCTACAGTGCAAATACAAAGCCCCTTATGAGAGGGAGACAGGAGGGTCAGGGTCAGGGAGGATGACCATGGATGCAGAGGTCAGAGTGACACAGCCTCATGCCAACAAATGCAGGTGCTTCTTAAAGCTGGAAAAAGCAAGGAACGGGTCCTCCCTAGAGAGCCCAGAGAGAACTGGTCCTGCTGACACCTTGACTGTAGCCCAGTGAGACTGATTTGGGACTTCTGACCTCAGGGACAGTAGAAGAGTTCCTGGCAGTACTCATAATTGTCATGGAGCTATTTTTTTTTTCAGTTAAAAATTTAATACATGAATACATCCACACTTGAAAGATAGAAAAGGGCATATAATGCAAAGAGACTCACTTTCCTATCTCCCGTCTACTGGTTTCTTCCCCTCTCTAAAAGGAGCTGCAGTTAACTGCTTCCTTGTGGACACTTCCAGGGGACTCTACATGGACAAGCAGTATGTACAGAGGTGCACGCTCTGTGCAAACAGTAGTGTATTATCCACAGTATTGAGCACTTTCTTTTTCACTTCATATTATCATGGAGCTCGTTCTGTTTCAGAAAGTACAGGATTGATTCTCGTTTTTAATGGCAGCATTGATTTCTTTTGTATGGAGGTGTCACCATTTTTACAACCTGTCATTTAGTGATAGACATTTGGGTTGTTTCCAATCTCCTTCCAGTTCAAACAATACTACTGTGAATAACCTACTAATAGTGCCTTTTGGGCATGTGTAAGATACCCATGAGAGAAGGCAATGGCACCCTGCTCCAGTACTGTTGCCTGGAAAATCCCATGGATGGAGGAGCCTGGAAGGCTGCAGTCCATGGGGTTGCTGAGGGTCGGACATTACTGAGAGACTTCACTTTCACTTTTCCCTTCCATGCATTGGAGAAGGAAATGGCAACCTACTCCAGTGTTCTTACCTGGAGAATCCCAGGGACAGGGGAGCCTGGCAGGCTGCCGTCTATGGGGTCACACAGAGCGGACACGACTGAAGTGACTTAGCAGCAGCAAGATACCCATGGGGCTTCCTTGGTGGCTCAGTGGTAAAGAACCTGCCTGCCAATGCAGGAGCCAAGGGTTCAATCCCTGGGTTGGGAAGAACTCCTAGAGGAGGAAATTGCTACCCACTCCAGTATTCTTGCCTGGAAAATTCCAAGGACAGAAGAGTCTGGTGGGCTACAGTCCACGGGGTCAAAGAAAGAGTTAGGAATGACTTAGCAACTAAACAACAAGATACCCATGGGATAGAATGTAGAAGAGGGATGACTCTGCCAAAAGTCAGATGAACTTTCTTATCTAGCTAGAGACTTTATTGCCAAAGTGCCTATATCACAGATTGTACTGATTCACACTCCCAGCAGCAATGATGGAAAATTTGCCTGTTTCCCATTCCATGGCAACACAGTATGTCATCTCGTCTCCTTCAGCTTGACAGGTAAAAACTTGGAGATCTTGGTCAGCTTTGCAAAAGCAGTCTGGAGGAGTACTGGGTCTTGGGGTGAGTCACCAGTGTCCAAGCCTGGAAGGCCTCCTCCCTCGTGTCCTCAGCAGCTGCCCCACACCCCACAGCCTCAGACCAGCACTGCCTCTTCCCCAGGTAGCCCTCGGCAATACTGGAGGAGCTGGTGTGAGAAGCTGGCTTCTCCAGCTCCTTCTTGAACAGCATCCTTTATGGTTGCACATCAGGGAGGAACTTGCAGCTGAGAAAGGGGAGTCCGGGGCATCCGGGGACAGGCTGGCCGCAGCGAGATGCGGCATGTTCTTGCAACCCCGCGAAGTCGAAAGATGAAGGCATGACTGCCTTTTCAGGACACATTAAAGTCTTGCCTCATGATTGCTCTGTATTTGACACTTATCAGGCCTCTCTGGGTAATCTGAATAACAACTTTTTATAAGGGGAAGTCATCCAGCCACTCAAACAAAAAACAAATAGGTCCCTTTGCTGTATGGGGGACCTTTCTTTCCCCACTGAACCTGCCTCTGTGTCTGGTCTCCCTGAAGCAGGTTGATTTCACGAAGAGTATAATCAGCCCACACTCACTCTCTGGTTAAAAGGCATTATTAATTTTAGATTTTCTTTGTTTCAAAAGCTTCTTATTTATCAAATAGCTCCCTACACGCATCTGTGACACTAAAATCAGTGTGGGGGGGAGGGATGGAATACAGCCTGGGGATATGGGTACTGAGACAGAGGACTGGGAGGGAGAAACTGGAGTTTGGGGTCTAACTGAATATTTATTAATTTGTTTATTTATGTTTGGGTACATCATGTGGCTTGCAGACTGTTAGTTTCCTGACCAGGGGTTGAACCTGTGCCCCTTGCAGTGGAAGCTGGGAGACTTAATTGCTGGACTGCCAGGAAAGTCCTATTACCAGATATTTAGTCTCTGGAAAACTAAGTGACTCTCTCAATGCAGCTGGGGTTTAAATCATGTGATGTGGGCTATGCTCTTTGTACATAGTATTCTGGTCATCCTTCTTTTCCTTCTAGTTTATGCTGTTGCAGCTTGTGTTGTTATGAAGTCCATCAGGAGAAATATCTGGCCAGATGGTCAGCAACAGGAATAGGAAGCTCGTTAGTTTTCTAATCCTCCATCCAGCGTGGATCCTCCCCTATGACATCCATCATGGTGGCTTGCCTAGGACTGCCTGCAGAGAACAGCTCAGAGTTGGTGGAGGGAGAGCTGAGTTTGCCATCTCTGTGCATGTGTGTGTTCAGTCATGCCGGACTCTTTGACCCCACAGACTGTAGCCTGACCGTCTCCTCTATCCCTGGGATTTTTCAGGCAAGAGTACTGGAATGGGTTGCTGTTTCCTTCTCCAGGGATCTTCTCGACCCAGGGGTCGAACCTGAGTCTGCTGTGTCTCCTACATTCGCAGGAGGTGGATTCTTTATAATTGAGCCACCTAGGAAACCCTATATCTAAGCACCTTGCAAATAGAATCATAGGGAGATGGTAGCCATCTCCCAAAACAGACCCCACCATTAGGAGATGATATGTGAGGTGTCAGTTAAAAAACAGAGTTGTCAAGAAGTGTAGAAAACTACTCAGTCGAAAATTAGAGAAAACAGGTAAGATTGGATGAAGCAATTGCAATTTCTTCCTCCTTCATTTCTCCAGTTGAAAATCCTGCCCCTTGGTTGACTTGTGTGGGCTGTTGACCGGCTGGACAAAGAAGGAACTCCCATGTGAATTTAAAAGTCATCTTAAAGGAATAACAGTACTCTACTTTTAATGTCTCCATTAAAAATGAGTGGGTCATATTGTTGGCCTTTTCCCCAGTGACCATGAAATTGTTCTGATTTATAAGAGAAAACATCTCCGCTCCCTAGACTTTGTTCTGAGCGAGCAATGAAATTAACTTTCAAGGAGCGATTGTGTTCATGCTGTCATAGTGTTTCCTGTGTGGATGTGGGGGTGGGTTCAAGGCATATTACCAGATGTCGATCCTATTCAGTGGGCAGCGCCAGCCCAAAGCTCTGCTTAACACCGTATCAGAAATGCCCAAGAGCATGGAGTCTCAAAGACAGTACAGATGAACTTATTTACAACACCGAAACAGACTCACAGACAGAGAAAACAATCATGGTCATCAAAGGGGAAGGGAGGATAAATTAGGAGTATGAGGTTAACATGAGGTGGTTGGATAACTTACTGACTCAATGGACAAGAGTGTGAGCAAACTTCGGGAGATGGTGAAGGACAGGGAAGCCTGGCATGCTGCAGTCCATGAGGTCACAAAGAGCCAGACACTACTTAGCAAGTAAACAACAACATAGGGTTAATAGATACACGCCATCATACATAAAATAGATAACCAAAAGGCCCTACTATATAGTGAAAGGGGGCTATATTTAATAATCTATAATGGAAAAGACTCTCTCTCTCTATATATATATGCATATAATTGAATAACCTTGCTGTACACCTGAAAGTAACACAATATTATAAACCAACTATACTTTAATTAAAAAATGTGCAAGGACATGGTAAGGCAATGCACAAAATAAATACAAATGGCTAATAAAGAAGAGAGTTCACCCTCTCCAGATATCCAAGTGTGCGAATCAAAACAATACCAAAATTCTTTTTTTGTCTCCTAATTGTTCTTGTCTTCAAGTTGTTGAAGCTGTTTGGAAAATAATGTTCAATGCTGGTGAGGTATAAGGATAGCTATAATAGCATTAAGAATAATAATAGCATAAATACCAGGGTCTTTACTATGAGCTAGTGCTATTTTTTTTGTTTTTTTGTTTTTTTTGCAAATAACAACTCATTTCATTCTCACTGCTATTCTGTGTGGTGGATAGTGTTATTATTGACATAGCTTGAAGAAATAGCATGGAGGGGTTCTGTGACCTGCCTAAGTTCACACAGGTAAGAGGATGGGGCCAGTGTCTCCCAGTAAAGCCTTTGGAGTCATTGACGTCTTAACTTTGGATCTCAAACTTTTTGACTTTGCAGAGAAATTGTTTGGAAAAGTATCTTTCCGTCCTAGGGCTGGAGAGACAGCAGAAGGAGAACTGGATTAAGAGTTAAACATTAATAGCACCATTCCCACATCTATGGACTTGGGCACATTATGCAACTTCTCTGAGTTTTGATTTCTCTCCTGGAACAATGGGGATGATGTTACGCCAAAGAGAATTGAGATCAAATGCAATAATCTAGGCACGTGAAAGACTTTTGCTAACCCTAGAGTCCTGGGCAAGATACTAAAGCAGAGACTCAGCTGCCTGCTCTTCTGGAACTCCATTAATTAAGCAAGAATGCCTGTGTGTTTGAGGAAGAAAATCTCAGAGGGTCCATTTAGCCTGTCAAAATCACAAGATTGAATAAACTTTGGCAAATTGTCCTGAAAATGCTTTAACATATGCTAAGCTCTTTGCAAGAGCATTCTCCTCCGTCTCTAGGAACCCATCCAGGTTTAACATGCTTTGATTCTATTTTTTCAGAGTTTATTATTATCTGGAGGATTCCATGAAAGGCAAGTAACTCTGAAAGCCACACTGTATCAAATGAATTTTCCTTTAGGTGAGCTGCCTTACAGCAATAAAATGGCTCCTTTGAGACGGTGAACCACAGCGAGTACTTGGCTTGTAAGCACCTGCATTTTTGCCTAAGAATCTGGCAACCAGCTGTGCCATTTCCAACCATTTCAAACAAAGGGAATTTGTCCATTGCTTGGCTCTGTCTCCCCTATTGGAAGGGAGGCCTGATGATGAGAAGTTCAAGCACATGGATCAGCCTCCATAGAACAAACACATGATGCGGTTAAACTTTATGTACCTGATTGTAGCTGACTGAGATGGAAGTACATATTTATACTGAGTTGTTAAAAAGGACCTAGAAGGTCAAAGCTCAAGTACATTAAAAAGAATGAAATAATGCTATTTTGTAGCAACATGGATAGACCTAGAGATTGTTGTACTGAGTGAAGTTAGTCAGAGAGGGAGAAATATTGTATGGCACCCCTTATATATAGAATCTAACATGAGATGATGCAAAATGAATTTATTTCTAGAACAGAAACAGACTCATAGACTTAGAGAATGAATTTATGGTTGCTGGGGATGGGGGAAGATAGGAGGAAGTGATAGTTAGGGAGTTTAGGATTGCTATATTTAAAATGGATAACCAACAAGGACCTACTGTACAACACAGAGGACTCTGCTCAATGGGCAGCCTGGATGGGAGGATTTAGGGGGAGAATGGAAACATGTATTTGTATGGCTGAGTCCTTTCACAGTTCAGCTGAAACTATCACAACATTGTTAATTGGCTATACCCCAATACAAAATGACTTAAAAAAAAAAGTTCATGTGGATTGGTTGTTCTTAGACTTTGGAGGAAGGGTCACAGAACTGTCAAGAACTTGATAAAATAAGAGGAACGCTCCAGAAAAAAGCATGTCCTCATGTCCGCATAAAAGTTTGTGGGCAACCTCAGGAGCCTCCAGATTAAGAATCTCTGATGGAAAAAGAGGAAGAGAGAGAGAGTTGGAGAATAAAAGAAATACACTAAAATCTCTATTTACATTTTCTGCTTGAGCCTTGCAGTTAGTCCTGGACTTTATGGTACATCCAGGTTGGACAATAGAGTTCTCAGGACCCTGTGCCAAATGAAAATGTTGGGAAGGGGGCGTTCACTCAGAAGTTATTGGAACTTTGAGACAGTGATGGCAGAAGATCCTTCTGCACAGGGTACACACTTGGGAGCTGGCTCTGGGCCCGGGAGGCAAAGAGGCCGGGTGGGCTCTTCCGGTCTGTTTTGGAAAGCATAGCCTTGTAACATGCAATCTCCTGCATTAAGAAAATTTTGTGTTAGTTTTTATTATTCTTTTAAAATTTCTATTTATTTATTTTTTGGCTGCACGGGGTCTTCGCTGATGGGTGCCAGCATGAATTCTCATCCTCTGCCAGCCTCTTCTTTTTTGCCTTCAATCTTTCCCAGCATCAGGGTCTTTTCCAGTGATTCAGCTCTTTGCATCAAGTGACCACTGGGACTACTCTTCATAGTAAGGGCTGCTCTTCATTGTAGGGGCTGCTTCTCATTGCGGGCTTCTCACTGAGGTGGCTCCTCTTAGCCCACAGGCGCTAGGCACATGGCCTTCAGTGACTGTGGCGCACCGGCTTAGCTGCTCCACAGCCTGTGGAATCTTCCCGGACCAGGGATCGAACCCGTATCCCCTGCATTGGTAGGTGGATTCTTATCACTGAACCGCCAGGGAAGTCCTATAATTTTCTTTTTAGCTTCAACATGACCTTCATATTTATGGTGGATAAACAAACAAAAAACAATTAGAAACAACAACAACAACAACAAATCTAACAAAAGCCCATCTCTTTCCCCTCTTAGGTCAATGTTAGCTAGAGATACAGCAACTTCCTCTGCAGGAGACAGCTGTGGGTGGGCTGGCAGAAAACATACTGTCTGGCAGCATGCCAAAAACCCTGGCCAGGGGCTCTACCGAGCCAGCTGCCCTGGGGTATCTGAGAGATATCACCTTTAAAGGCTAATGCTTTTGAAGTGTGACCCCTTTAACAGATTTATATTTATCAGAGTATTACATATGCGTGGTGTAAATAAATGAACATTTCCCAATGATGTCTATGAAAAAAAAAAAAAAATAACAGCTGTCCCTTAACCTCCTACCCTCTATCTTTCACCCTTCTTTCCAGGCCTTTCAGCTCTTGAGCTATTTCTTGTGGTTTTTACCAACATTTTTCTAGATAAGATGCCTATCTGCAATTTCTAGGTTTATCAGTTTTCATCATTATCCGCTGACTTCTGGAAATAGACACTGGTTATTTGTAGAGTCTCAACTTTTTTTGAACACTCCTTGTATTCTGATCATTTCCTGTGCTCCCAGGATAGAAGCCATAAAAATTGTGTTCTCAGCCTCCCTTACAGCTGGGGTGTAGAAATGTAATTGAGGCTTCATCAGTCAGATGCACCTGCCCCAGTATTGATTCAGAAGTGAGTGAATGGGGAAAGGGGCCTGTGGGGGAAGAAGTCTTCTGGCACCCGTGCTGGTAGAGGGTCTGGCTTTTGTGAGTCTCTGATGCAGGGTCCTTAGTGTCATGTGTGGGTTGCAGCATGGGGACCAGGCGCTGGAGACAGTAAGACATCCACCAGTGCAGCCCATGGTGAGTCAGATGTCGTTCCTGGAGAAGCTGGAATGCTGCCTGATTTGACAGCCTCATTCCCAGCTTTATCAAGTCAGAGTGGAGTCCGCTGCTTGCAAGTAGGAGCCTTGACTTACACACTGAGTGGATGACACTGTGGCTCTGTCACCCTGCTCTGTATATCCCATTACATTTTTGGTTAAACCAGTCTTCAGTGTTTATATAATTGTTGTTGCTCAGTCGCTAAGTTGTGTCCGACTCTTTGAACCCCATGGACTGCAGCACAATCCCATGGACTGGGCTTTCTTGTCCTTCACTGTCTCCCAGAGTTTGTTCAAAATCATGTCCACTGAATTGATGATGCTATGTAACAGTCTCATCCTCTGCCTGCCTCTTCTTCTTTTGCCTTCAATCTTTTCCCAGCATCAGGGTCTTTTCCGTGATTCAGCTCTTTGCATCAAGTGACCAAAGTATTTGAGCTTCAGCATCAGTCCTTCCAATGAATATTCAAGGTTGAAATCCTTTAGGATTGACTGGTTGATCTCCCTGCAGTCTAAGTGACTCTCAAGAGTCTTCTCCAGCACCACAAGTCTGAAAGCATCAGTTCTTTGTTGCTCATAATTAGGACCCTATAAATGTTGCTTATTGCTGAGCCAGGTTGCATATTCTGTGTAATAGGATGTTAAACCTGGGACCTCCATTTTTTTCTTTCTCAGTTTAGATTGAATCTCCAAGATGACAGATGCTGCTAATTCTCATATTCCAAAGTGAGGCCTAAAACTGCCTGAGCAGGACTTGCAATGGAGAATCCAATAATTGAATTCTGTTCTTAGGTGACCACCCAGCTCTAGCCTATAAAGAAAGGCTGTAAAAGACTAGGGGACTGCAGATTGGATGAGTAGTTTTGGAGAGAGCTGTCACAGTGCCGAGGATCCTAACGCCAAAGCTCTCCCATCCAGATACTAACATACACAGGAGGGAGTGTGAGACACTTCAGCCTAGGGAAAGGGGTTTCAGTGGGTCCCCTCAGAACCTGATCTGAATCTCTAAGAGTTCAAGGGAACTTAGTTGGTGGTGTCTGAGTCACTCCTGAAAAATCTAAAAGTTAGACCTGTGGGTATGATGGTAGAGACAATAGAGGTGGCAACTGATATTTTATTTGGGTACAGATTGCTAGGTTGAAGTACATTTTTATAAATACTTTTAAAGTTAACATTATCTGTTTTCTAGCTTCCAGAGATGATATTGAGAAGTAAGGTGCCATCCTAAGTTTACCCCTTAGTATATGTTATCTGATCCCCCACTTCAGTCTCTAAAAACTTTAATATTTTTTTCTCTCTCTGGGGTCTGAAATTTCTCAAGGAGGCTTTTCACTTTGGAAACCAATTTCCTTAAGATTTGATTTATTTGGGTACAGATTGCTAGGTTGAAGTACATTTTTATAAATACTTTTAAAGTTAACATTATCTGTTTTCTAGCTTCCAGAGATGATATTGAGAAGTAAGGTGCCATCCTAAGTTTACCCCTTAGTATATGTTATCTGATCCCCCACTTCAGTCTCTAAAAACTTTAATATTTTTTTCTCTCTCTGGGGTCTGAAATTTCTCAAGGAGGCTTTTCACTTTGGAAACCAATTTCTTTAAGATTTGAGGAAAATATCCTGCACTGTGTTTGTATTTATTATTAGGTCTTTATTTTTATTTTTTTTTTAAGAGCTATCTAAGGTTCACAGCAAAATTGAGGCAAGTGTATAGTATTTCCTGTGTACACCCAGCCCCCAACATGCACAAGCTCCTCCATTATTGACATTCCCCAGAATGGTACATTTATTACAGGTGATGAACCTACATCATTATCTTCTGAAGTTTAAAGCTTACTTTAAGGCTCACTCTTGGTGTTGGAATTCTGTGTGTTGAACAAATGTACAATGACATGTATCCACGACGATGCTCTCATAAAGAGTATTTTCACTGACCTAAAAGTTCTTTGTGTTTCACCTATTAAGCCTTCTCTTTCCCAACCTATAGCAACCATTGAACGTTTTACTGTCTTCATAGTTTTACCTTTGCCAGAATGTCATACATTTGGAATTGTATACTATGCAGCCTTTTCAGATTGGTTTCTTTCACTTAGTAAAATGTGCTTTTAAAAATAATATTCTTCCTCTTTATTTTCTCTATTTCTTCTTTCTGGAACTGTTCTTGGTAGGATTTTAGACCTTCTGGATTGATCCTCTATGTTTTCTCTCTCTTTTTTTTTTTTAAATAAAAATGTTTGTTTATTTGGCTGTGCCTGGTCCTGGTTGTGGCATGTGGGATCTGGTTCCCTGACCAGGGATCCAGCCTGGGCCCCTGCATTGGAAGAATAGAGTCTTAGCCACTGAACCACCAGAGAAGTCCCAATATTTTATATTTGTAGTCTTTTTGTACTGCTCTCTGAGAGTTTCTTAATGTTGTTTTCACATTTATTTTGAGAGTATTTTAAAAACTTTCTATTACATTAAAATTTTTTCAAGAAAACAAAATGGATGTTACTCAAAAAAAACAATTATCCTATATTCCAGAAATTTAACTTCTAGTATATACTCGAAATAATTGAAGCAAGGTCTCGATAAGCATTTGTGTATCCATGGTCACAGCAGCCTTATTTACAGCAACCAGTTGCTGAAAGCAACCCAAGAGCTCACTGATGGATAAATGAAGGAGCACGTGGTAGTATAGGCATACAATGGAATATCACTCAGCCTCCAAAGGGAAGAAAATTCTGACCTGTGCCGCAACATGTTCGAGCCTTGAGAACATTATACCAAGTGAAAGTAACCAGTTGCCCAAAGGCAAATATTGTATGATTCCACTTCTAGAAGAGAGCCAAAGTAGTCAAATTTAGAGAAACAGAAAGCAGAATGGTAGTTGCTGGGGACCGGGGACAGAATGGAGAATTATTCTTTAATAGGAACAGTAAATAGTGCTGCAGATACTTCAGTTTTGCCAAACAAAAAGAGTTCTGGAGATAGATGGATGGTGGCAGTAGTTGTCCAACAATTTGACTTGATGCCACTGAACAGTGCACTTAGAAATGGTTAAGACGGTAAATTTTGTGTTATGTGTGTTTCCACAAAACCATTTGCTGAGAGCTCTTCTGTTCTTGGATTATTTACAAAGTGTCTTGTGCTTTTGTCATGAGTTAAAAATCTTATCTTTCTCGGGAAAGTTCTTCTTCTCCTGTTGAAGTATTTGTGTGTGTGTGTGTTTAAATACCTTTTTCTGTTTCTAATAGTATCTCTAGAACTCAGGGCTTCTGTATTCTTAGTTTGTTTGTTTTGGTATTCGTCTTTGATGTTGAGACTGTTTCTCAAACCCCAGGCAATACTCAGCTTTCTCTTCATATCTGACTGATGCAATGGAGAGCTGAGTGGAGGTCATCTGTGTGAGGAGGGACTCTATGATGGGCAGTTTCACTGTAGAGTCAGGGGATACTAGGGCAGGTTTTGAGAATGAGTAGGAGAAGTGTATAAGAATTCCGCCACTTTGTAAATAGTCTTCTGATTGGTTCCATATTTTTCAACCCAATTTTTCCACTTCCCTCTTGGTTCCTTCCCAACTTGAGACTCTATTTGGTTCAGTTTCTTTAGAGAACAAACTTCGCACCTCAGGTCTAGGAGGCAAGGATGGGAAAAAAAAAACAAAAACAAAATCAACGAAGATTCAGTTATCTTGTGTACACTTTTAAACAGTCCTTCTCTTTCAGCCTTGAGACCTGCTCTTACTTCCTGTGTACTTGGTATCTTCATTTCCTGGGCTTTCCCACAGTTCCATGGGATGGAGACTGGCTTACTTCTCTCTTTCTTCCACTGAGATTTCTTTAGTTCTACTAGTTACTTACCATCTCTCTATCTACTTGGTAATCTACCTGGGCTCCTGCACTGTTATTTTTATCCTTGTGGTCTTACAATAAAATATTTCCTCTACTGTCATTTTTATGGAGTTTGAGGAGGAGGAGGAGAAAAATAGGCAAGGCTCATCTGTTTAATTAGGGGTCACAACTGTTGACTTAAAAAAAAGGTCCACACAATGAGAGAAATGTCATGCTTGCTCTGACTCATCAACTTGGGTTCATCACACCCCATTTCACAGAAACTGGGCACCTTCATTCAAATCCTAGGTCAAACTTACAAAGTAAGCCATGCATTTGGGTGACCAGCAGATCATGTGGCATCTGCAATGACAGATCCTGCTGAGTTAGGAGTCTGCCCTGAAGTTTTTGTCCTGCTTAGTTAGCTTTCCTTCTCTCTCTCTCTCTCTCTCTCTTTTAATGTCAATATTTTATTTTAATTTTATTTTTACTTTATTTTACTTTACAATGCTGTATTGGTTTTGCCATACATTGACATGAATCCGCCATGGGTGTATACAAGCTCCCAATCCTGAATTCCCCTCCCTTCTCCCACCCCATATCATCTCTCTGGATCATTCCCGTGCACCAGCCCCAAGCATCCTGTATCCTGTATCCTGTGTCGAACATAGACTGGCGCTTCATTTCTTACATGATAGTATACATGTTTCAATGCCATTCTCCCAAATCATCACACCCTGTCCCTCAGAGTCCAAAAGTTTGTTCTATACATCTGTGTCTTGCATACAGGGTCATCATTACCATCTTTCTAAATTCCATATATATATGTGTCAGTATACTGTATTGGTGTTTTTCTTTCTGGCTTACCTCACTCTGTATAATCAGCTCCAGTTTCATTCATCCCATTAGAACTGATTCAAATGTATTCTTTTTAATGGCTGAGTAATACTCCATGTGTATACGTACCACTACTTTCTTATCCATTCATCTGCTGATGGACATCTAGGTTGTTTCCATGTCCTGGCTATTATAAACAGTGCTGCAATGAACATTGGGGTACATGTGTCTCTTTCAATTCTGGTTTCCTCGGTGTGTATGCCCAGCAGTGAGATTGCTGGGTCATAAGGCAGTTCTATTTGCAGTTTTTAAAGGAATCTCCACACTGTTCTCCATAGTGGCTGTATTAGCTTGCATTCCCACCAACACCCTCTCCAGCATTTATTGCTTGTAAACTTTTGGATTGCAGCCATTCTGACTGGTGTGAAATGGTACCTCATTGTGGTCTTGATTTGCATTTCTCTGATAATGAGTGATGTTGAGCATCTTTTCATGTGTTTGTTAGCCATCCATATGTCTTCTTTGGAGAAATGTCTGTTTGGTTCTTTGGCCCATTTTTTGATTGGGTCATTTATTTTTCTGGAATTGAGCTGCATAAGTTGCTTATATAT
>SJYC01072390.1:0-78572 GCA_006408675.1 Madoqua kirkii
CAATAAACTGTGGAAAATTCTGAAAGAGATGGGAATACCAGGCCACCTGACCTGCCTCTTGAGAAACCTATATGCAGGTTAGGAAGCAAGAGAACTGGACATGGAACACAGACTGGTTCCAAATAGGAAAAGGAGTACGTCAAGGCTGTATATTGTCACCCTGCTTATTTAACTTATATCCAGAGTACATCGTGAGAAACGCTGGGCTGGAAGAAGCACAAGCTGGAATGAAGATTACCAGGAGAAATATTAATAACCTCAGATATGCAGATGACACCACCTTTATGGAAGAGAGTGAAGAGGAATTAAAAAGCCTCTTGATGAAAGTGAAAGAGGAGAATGAAAAAGTTGGCTTAAAGCTTACTTTTTAGAAAACTAAGATCATGGCATCTGGTCCCATCAGTTCATGGGAAATAGATGGGGAAACAGTGGAAACAGTGTCAGACTTTATTTTGGGGGGCTCCAAAATCAGTGATTGCAGCCATGAAATTAAAAGACACCTACTCCTTAGAAGAAAAGTTATGACCAACCTAGATAGTATATTCAAAAGCAGAGACATTACTTTGCTGACTAAGGTCCATCTAGTCAAGGCTATGGTTTTTCCTGTGGTCATGTACGGATGTGAGAGTTGGACTGTAAACAAGGCTGAGCACCAAAAAACTGATGCTTTTAACTGTGGTGTTGGTGAAGACTCCAACACTGACCTCATATGAAGAGTTGACTCATTGGAAAAGACTCTGATGCTGGGAGGGATTGGGAGCAGGATGAGAAGGGGATGGCAGACGATGAGATGGATGGATGGCCTCATCGACTCAATGGACATGAGTTTGAGTGAACTCCTGGAGTTGGTGATGGACAGGGAGCCCTGGCATGCTGCAATTCATGGGTTGCAAAGAGTTGGACGTGACTGAGTGACTGAACTGAACTGAACTGAACTGAATGATTTGTGAATGGTTGTAAATAAGATTCTTCCAAATTTAGAACCAATATGTAGATTATAGGAAAAATAAAATAAAATGTAGAATCTACATTAAGTGTGGAAAATATAAGAAAAAACTTATCAGCGTACATTCAGCAGTATAGGAAAATACATCCTTCAAATACAGAAAATGGTATAATGGGACTATTTCAGTTTGAAAATAAGTATCTTTTAGTACCATCACATTTTTTCCCCTGACGCAATGCAAATGAAAAACTTTCTGGTATCTATTTGTTTTCACAAGAAGATTTTTTTCTCAGCTGTCAGTGAACACAAATATTTTGGTCTTCATTTCAGTTATATATACCCAGTAAAACTTAATAAACTAGAGTTTATGTGCTTACATATATATATAATTCTTATGAATTGTTTAATTTGTATTCATTCACAGGGGGTGAGAATAAATGGGCTATAAAACATAATATATTAGTATACAGACTGATAAGTAAATTATAATATCACTTACAGGTAAATACTCAGTTTACATATTTTGTAGTGGCTTCCCTGGTGGCTCAGATGGTAAACAGTCTGCCTGCAATACAGGACACCTGGCTTCTGTCCCTGGATCAGGAAGATCCCCTGGAGAAGGGAATCGCTACCCACTCCAGTATTCTTGCCTGGAGAATCCCATGGACAGAGGAGCCTGGTGGGCTACAGTCCATGGGGTCACAAAGGGTCATACATGATTGATCAACTAATACTCTCACAACATATATTTTGTAAATACTGATATATGAATAAATCAAAATTAATTGCTTAATAATATTAGTATGAAAATATTAAAATATAAAATTGAGTATACTAAAATTACATTACAGACCCAACTACCTTCATGTGGTCTTCTTGACCGCACAATACAAATTAGATTGGCTTATTTTTTTATACCATCATGCAACTTTTCTTCACAAATTTTATTATGGATTCTACCTGTATATTGACCCATGTAGATATTTGTTAATAAGTTTAATTTCACTAGATTTAAAACTTTGTGAGAGAAAGGGCCATCAGTGATTCACATTTAGAACATACCTGATACCATAGTATGTAATTAGAATTATTTCTTCTTCAAAAGCAATTTTTAGGTAGGTCTAAATATTTGTCCCAGCTTTTCTTTGCCTCTTAATTTTGTGTTTTCAAGTCTGCTGCTGCTGCTAAGTCACTTCAATTGTGTCTGACTCTGTGTGACCCCATAATCAAGGTTTTATAAAAATAATTTTATTATTTAATCTTTTTTTTAATTTATGGCTTTGGTGGAAAGTTTGGTATGTTCATCATCATCATCCCAACTTTCATCTAAATCTATTATTTTCTTCTAGTGCTTCTTTAGTTTCCCTTTTATATTTAATAATTTGCATCCATGCTAAGTCCCTTCAGTCATGTCTAACTCTTTGTGTCCCTATGGACTGTAGCCTGCCAGGCTCCTCTGTCCCCGAGATTCTCCAGGCAGTAATACTAGAGTGGGTTGCTACGCCCTCCTTCCAGGGATCTTCCCAGCCCAGGGATCCAGTATATCTCTTATGTCTCCTGCATTGGGAGGCAGGTTCTTTACCACTAGTGTCACCTTGGAAAGTGATTTTTTAAACTTTTCTTAGTTGGTCAATTTTTTCCAATAGCTTTTTTTCAATAAACTATTCTTTCACCATATTTTGAAACACTACTTTTTCATATACTAAATTATTTTATATGTGTTAAGACTTATGTCTCCTATATTTGGGTCAATTGCTCTGACAACATTTTAGCAGGTAATAGAATATAAAGTTCAACTGTAAATGCTTCACCACTCTTCTGTTTAACATATTAGATTCTCTTACATTCTTTCAAAGATATTGGATCCAGTATATCTCTTATGTCTCCTGCATTGGGAGGCAGGTTCTTTACCACTAGTGTCACCTTGGAAAGTGATTTTTTAAACTTTTCTTAGTTGGTCAATTTTTTCCAATAGCTTTTTTTCAATAAACTATTCTTTCACCATATTTTGAAACACTACTTTTTCATATACTAAATTATTTTATATGTGTTAAGACTTATGTCTCCTATATTTGGGTCAATTGCTCTGACAACATTTTAGCAGGTAATAGAATATAAAGTTCAACTGTAAATGCTTCACCACTCTTCTGTTTAACATATTAGATTCTCTTACATTCTTTCAAAGATATAAAAGGAAAAGTTGCATCAAGCCACCTTCACCCACCAAAAAAAAAAAATGGAATCTAGATGTATAATAATTTGCTGAAATTGGAAAAAGCAAATCAAAGAAAGGTATTAGAGATTCAGAGAGCCTTGGTAACAGTTTTGATGCAAAGAATTAAAAAACAATGTTTCACATTAAAGTGTGATGTTGTTGTCATCATTTCTCTGTTAGTGAAAAAGTGAAAGTGTTAGTCACTGTCATGTTTGACTTTTTGTCATCCTAGGGACCGGGGCCTGCCAGGGTCCTCTGTCAATGGGATTCTCCAGGCAAGAATACTGGAGCGGGTTGCCGTGCCCTCCTCCGGGAGATCTTCCTGACTCACAGGTCGAACTCAGGTTTCTTGCATTGCAGGCAGATTCTTTATTGTCTGAGCCACCAAGGAAGCCCAATTAAAACCTTTTCCACCAAATTAAAAAAGATTACATACTGTCCAGACCAATGATGACTGGTGAACCAACCCTTCTCTGCTTCTCCTCCTCCCGCCGGCTTCATATTGCCTACTTTAAAATGCTATCTTTTTAAGCAAACTTTAATATTCTTGCTTGTTAAGTCATTATGGTATGACTCAATTGAATTAAATAAAACTCATTAACAATCTTTTTAAAAAAGAAAAGAAACATCTTAAATTATTGAAGCTCATTGAAGGAGAGGTAAACTCAACAGGAAATGGCCCACAAGGGGAACGAAAATACTTTCACTTCATAGTGTTACAAATAAGGTTTGTAAATTATATACATGTAACTCATAGTGGGACAAGTGGCTGCTTAGCAGACTTGATGGATACCTGCAATACAAGAACTGAAAGAATATGATTTTCTTTGACTTGGGTATATTGGGAAGTCATCGTATATAAAACTGATTTCGTTCATGGCAACAGAAAATTGAAAATCATAATGTGAGCAGTCAGTCTTCAACTAAGAGAAGAAGCTATGAAGGATTTATAAGGACTTCAAGTAGGCAACAGAAATTTCAGTGAGTGAAAACGAACTGTCTGAGGACTTTAGAAGTCGCAGGAGGTTTTTGTAACAGCCTAGGTATAAAAACGCTGACTAAATTCAAGCTTCATCAGGGACTGAGTGCAGAAGACCTAAGACTTATGGTTAGGATTATTAAAAGTGTGTTAGCTGAACAGGAGAGATCAAGTCAGCTGGTAGATTTTGGAGATGATCAAGAGAATGACTTCACACAAAAGCTGCACTAATGAGCCAAGCAAATCCACAAGAAACAAGCATTCAGGTCAGAAAATCCAGGGAAGTGGTCAAAATTAACTTGATGTCTAGACAAATAAAAAGAAAAAGAAAAAAGAAAAAACAACCCAGCTAACTGGTCTAGAGGAGAAAATTGCTGTAACTTACGGTCTCAACAGGAGTAAGTAAGAGAGCCACAGAAGTATTTATTTCCAGGCTACAGGAACGATCTCTCTGAACGCTGACCTTAATCATTTCTATTTACCTAAACTGAAAAAATCCATTGGGAAACATCCCAACTCATAAAATCCAAAACAGCTTTTAGCTTGAGTAAGTACTGTCAGAGTCTTAATATAAAACTCACAAAAACAAATACAACAGTGTTGTCAACACCAGGCCCCTACTATTTTAGAGACCTTTAAAAAGGTTCCATTCTCATGGACAGTCAAAGCCTGACGAGTTTTCCCAATTCAAAGACTAACTAGCTAAACTTCTTGAGAACTGCTGAAAAATTTTGGAAATAACTTTTCTTTCTTTCTTTCTTTCTTCCTCCCTTCCTATCTTCCTTTCTTCTTCTTCTCTCCCTCCCACCCTCCCTCCTTTCTTTCTTTCCTTCCTATTTTGCCTTTAGTTCTTTTTTGCCTCCAAAAATTTTACAAGTGATAAGAGAATTACACATGAAAATGGCTGTATCAGAGTAGCCAGAAGAAATATTAGTAATATAATAAAGCTTGAAACAAATGATTTCCTTGACTTCTAAACACTCATTTAATAGCATGTGGGTTTATACCTTAGTAAATTTACATTATAAGAAATATAACAAATAAACAATCACTACAACATCCTATGCCATAATATCAAAGATTTATGGTGATATACTAGGGTTATTTGGGCTTCCCAAGTGGTGCTAGTGGTAAAGAACAGCCTGCCAATTGGGAAGATCCCCTGGAGGAGAAAATGGCAACCCACTCCAGTATTCTTGCCTGGAGCATCCCGTGGACAGAAGAGCCTGCAGGCTGCTGTCCATAGGGTCTCAAGCAGGTGGACATGACTGAAGCAACTTAGCATACACAAATATTAGGGTTATTTATTCCCATATCTAGGGCCTTCCTGGTGGCTCAGACAGTACAAAATCCATCTGCAATGCAGAAGAGATAGGTCTGAGCCCTGGGTTGAGAAGTTGCTCTGGAGAAAGGAATGGCAACCCACTCCAGTATTCTTCCCTGGAGAATCCCATGGACAGAGGATCCTGGTGGGTTACAGTCCACGGGGTCACAAGGAGTTAGGCACACATACACACCCCTTCTAAGTAGACTAGGGACCAGGTAGTGATGGATTCATTCAGTCATTGAATAAATATTTATTGAAATTCTACTGTAGGAAGGGCTGTTCCAGACCCAGGGAATGCAAGAAAACCACAAAAACTCTGACCTCAGGAGCCAAAGCTAGAGGTTAATGAGAACAGAATCAGATCAAGAGATAAATGTCATGGAGATAATAAAGATATAAGTAAGTGCTAGTCTCGCAGTCATGTCCAGCTCTTTGCAACCACGTGGACTGTAGCCCGCCAGGCTCTGTCCATGGAATTCTCCAGGCAAGAATACTGGAGTGGGTTTCTATTTCCTCCTTTGACCCAGAGATTGAACCAGAGTCTTCTCCACTGCAGGCAGATTCTTTACCACTGAACCACTGAGGGAGCCCCGCTTGACCACATCCCTTTAAATGTAATGAATAGTGTCCACAATATTATTAGAGTAGTTAAGGGGAAGGGCTACCCTCTCCAGTATTCTTACTTGGAGAACTCCAGGGACAGATGAGCCAGGCAGGCTACAGTCTATGGGGTCACAAAGAGTCAGACATGACTAAGCAACTAACACTTTTTTTTTCAGTTATGGGGAAAGATAGCAAAGATGATCACAGAGCTGAATTATCATAAAACAAGGATGCTAAGTAACTTCTACAAATTGGCAATTTCTTCAGCAGAAAAATGTTTTTTGAATATTGCAATTAAGATATTAAACCTGATATGCTTTACTTTGAGTGAGCCCAGTAAGGAAACCAGTAACCTTCCCAATTGTATGAAGGTATATTTGGAAATTCATCACCAAGCAACCTTGATAAGAGGCACCATTCTTGTTCTTTTAAATCTCTGAAAATGTAAGTTGAGGAGGAAAAGATTTCCCATTTTTAAAAGATGTTTATTTCTTTTTATTCAACTGTGAGTAATAATAGATTTGAAAAACAGAATAGTTCAAAATCATGTGAACGGTTCTCAGCTCCTTTAATAGTAGCCCCTCTCCCTCACTTTTGGAAACCAAAGTACACAAACAAACTTCTGAAGTAGAGAACTGCCTCAGAACCAAGCAGAGGATGTGTTCTGGTAAAAGCTAAACTGGAAACGCAGCACACCTGCTCACAGCCAGTCCCCCCTTCACATATCTCACATGGCCTCACCATGTGAAGTCTCGTCCAAGTCAAACAAGTAGCGATTTTAAAGTAGCACCTAAAGAGGAACTCGGGCAAAGCTGGCCAGCAAAACCCCAGGCCCTAAACGTCCCTGCTGCACAGGCTTTATTTTCATTTCCTTGACCCATTTACCGAGAGTTGTTACTGATGGCTCGCTAGGCCTCCCCTGTACACAGCACACCAATAATAAACAGAGGGCAGCTGACACCCAGAGACACCTGCAGAACACTCACAGTGCAGGATTGTTCATCCGAGGGGGGGCGTTTGGACCAGAGGGTGGATGGGTAGCCATCCGCAGACTCAGTACACACACACACTTGCCTGAAAGAAGTTTACCAAGGACCCTCCTGAGGGCCTGCTGAAATGCCAAGAGAACTAACAGAAAAGCGCCGCTGACCGTGGCGAGCAACGTGTGAAAAGGCCTCTGTGTGCAGTCATCCCCTTGTATCCCAAGCACTCGGACTTGCTGAAATTAGTTTTGCAAAAGTTTGGTAGAAATTGCATGCAAGCGTCTGCACAAAGACTGGAAGGCATGGAGCTTATTATTCCACTTTCTCGGGCTCCAACTCCTTGTTTATTCATAAATTACATGTTTGCCAATGAAAATACTTTGTTGAAGGTCTGATCAAGCAGGTGCCTTCAAGTAACCTGAAAAGCCTTCACTAACATTTGAAAACTTTTCAGAACTGAGTTTCTTGGAATTGACAACAAAGGCCTTTTTTTTTTCCCTATGAATTCAAGTTTGAAATATTTTTCTAAATAATTCAAAAAACATGATTTAAGTTGGTGATGAATCAATAGGAATATATGTAGTAACACTCATGATGTTATGAAAGAAATATTTCAAATATATTCAAATACAGTAATTAACATCTTTAAGGAGCCTGCTTGGTATTTTAAATATTCAATACACTCAATGCTTTTAATTAATATGGACTCATGACAAGAGAAATAAAGGAAAGCTGATTTTTGCAACTCTGTGGCTTCAAAGCCTAAGATTCAATTCACTTACAATATTTTTGAACTAGGTAAGCTTTATGAGAGGGCATAAGAATAGAAAATTATTGAATCCAAAGATATATTGATATCATAACATTACCGAGGGCCACTTGAGAGAGACAGAGAATGGAAACAAGACTTCGAACCTCTAATACAAAATGCTCTTTCTAGAACATTGTACAGCCTATCCTGTGCTCATCTTCTTTGAGTATTCATCAATGGTACAGTAATTTTCTGTAAGAAAAATGAGTAAACAATTGTGGACTATCTTTAAAATTTAGAAATTCTAGCAAGTTGAAATTGTTTGGTTTTCTCTCATTTTTTTCTCATTAACAAAGTGCATCTGTCTGATGGTCTTTAAAATCACTTACATCAATCTTAGGAATAGTCCAAACCATTCTTGGACAAGAGAGAACACACCAGCTGTGGTTTAAGCAGCAATGCAGCTGTAGAAAGTATGTGAGCAAAACCTGAAGCTGGAGAAAAGCCAGTTTGCCTTAAAAAATAATTCCACCTGGACCTACTTAGCACCTCCTCCCTTACCCTAACCCTAAACACATGCCCTTGGACTCCACAGGGATAAGAATGAAACCTGGAGAGAGAAAGAGCCTTAGTCTCAGTTTGTGTTGGCAAGATTGTTCCAAGGCCCTTCTATTTCCTGCTTCCCATATACCTCTCCTTTCGCTCCAACAGACAACTGAAACTCAGTATAGCCAGTAGTCAGTCACTGCTACATATTAATAAATCAGAAACTGTAGCAATTCCTTCATATTGCCCTTTTATTGTTTTTATGAAAGAAATCCAAGGGATATACTGGATACCTTCTTTCATTGCATGTAACCAGAACAATTTAAATAATAAATTTATTTATTATTTGTACCACCTGAGCTGGTACAATGCTTATATATGTACATTATTTCAGCTATTAAAAAATTTCAAAAAACCCTTTTCATGTTCATATTTTTCCTGATGCTTATGCTTAAATAGATATACCACTTTTGTACATTTACAGCTGAAATATAGATATTAAAGTTCCTTTAGAAGACTCAGGAAATTTATTATGCCTTTGTTTACTCATTCATTCATTTATTCAACAAATATTAGTTACTATAGCTTTCACTAACTTCATATAGCTCTTTTGTGCCTGATCTATTATGTACAGATCATAACATTTGAACGTGCAGTAATGCATAAAGTAAATACTGTCGTTATTCCCCTTTTCTAGATAAGGCAACTGAAGTTCAGAGAGGTTAAGTAACTTGCCCAAGGTTACCCTGCTAAGAAGGTATAGAATTAATATTTGAATAGAATCGCTTTCAAAAATGTTAATTATAGGATCTAGGCACCAAGTATATGAGGGTTCACTGTGTAATTCTTTCACCTTCTCTGCATGTTTCATAATAAAATGTCAGGAGTAAAATCACTTTTTTCATTTCCATGAAGCTTTCATTGATATCATATCATGACTCATTTGATATTCATTTGGAGCCACATTATGAACACTAATGCAAAATTAAGACACTCTCAGATAAACAAAGCTGAGGAAGTTCATCACCACTAGACCTGCTTGCAAGAAATACTCAGGCATCCTGTAAGTTAAAATGAAAACATGGTAGCCAATAATTTGAAGCCATATGAAGAAATAAAAATCTCAGTAAGGGTAATCATAGACAGTGATGATAAAATCTTCACAAAATCCCATCAAACTGAATTCAGCAGCATATTTAAAGAATTATACATCATGAAAAACTGGGACTATCAAATGCAAGGATAGTTTAACATATGAAAATCGATTAATATAATACACCATATTAACAGAATGGAGAAGGGAAAAGCTACATGATCATTTCAGTCAATGCAGTAAAAGCATTTGACAAAACTCAGCATTTGTTCATTATAAAAAGATTTAACAAACCAAGAATGTGTAGAAACAGCATCAACATGCTAAAATCCATATATGAAAAACCCATATATGAACATCACAGTCAAGGTGAAAAGTGGAAAGCTTTTCCTCTAATAACAGGAAAAAAGAAGATTGCCCTCTCTCAACACCCTTGCTCAGTAATAGAAATTCAACTGAGAACAATAATAAGAAATAAAAGGCCCCCATATTGGAAAAGAGGAAATAAAATTATGTCTGTTCACAGATAATATCTTATATGTAGAGAACCCTAAAGATTTCATTAAAAAACTCTTGAACTAATAAATTATTTTAGAAAAAGACAAGATTCAAAGCGCATTTCTATTAGACTTTGATGCTGGGAGGGATTGAGGGCAGGAGGAGAAGGGGACGACAGAGGATGAGATGGCTGGATGGCATCACTGACATGATGGACGTGAGTCTGAGTGAACTCGGAGAGATGGTGATGGACAGGGAGGCCTGGCGTGCTGCAATTCATGGGGTCGCAAAGAGTTGGACATGACTGAGCGACTGAACTGAACTGAACACCAAACAATCTGAAAAGGAAGCTAAGAAAACAGTTTCACTTACAATAGCATCACAGAGAATAAAATACTCAGTAACTTAAGAAAGTAAAAAAATAAAATAAAATAAACTACACTGAAAACTGTAAAACACTGGTAAAAGAAATTAGCCATAAGTAAGTAGAAGCACATTCCATGTTCATGGATTAGAAGAATTAATATTGTTAAAATGCCCATACTACTCAGAGTGATCTACAGGTATTATACATCCCTCATAAAAATTCCAAAATAAAATACCAGTAACTTAAGAAAGTAAAAAAATAAAATAAAATAAACTACACTGAAAACTGTAAAACACTGGTAAAAGAAATTAGCCATAAGTAAGTAGAAGCACATTCCATGTTCATGGATTAGAAGAATTAATATTGTTAAAATGCCCATACTACTCAGAGTGATCTACAGGTATTATACATCCCTCGTAAAAATTCCAATGAAATTTTTAAAGAAATAGAAAAATCCATCCTAAAATTCATATGGAATCACAATGAACCTCACATAGCCAAAACAGTCTTGAAAAAGAGCAAAGCTGGAAAACTCTCTGATTTCAAAACTTACTAGAAAACTCTAGTAATCAAAACATAATAGTACAAAAACAGAAATATAGTTCAATGGAATGGAATAAAGAGCCCAGAAATAAGCTTTACTTATAAGGTCAAATGATTTTCAACAGGGATACCAAGACCATTCAATGGGGAAAAGGATAGTCTGTTTGGTAAATAGTACTAGTGAAACTGGATGTAGACATGCAAAAGAACGAAAGCAGACCCTTACCCACCACCATATACAAAAACCACCTCAAAACAGATTAAAAACCTAAAAGAAAAAGTGAAACTTTAAAACTCTCAGATGAGAACAGGACAAAAGCTTTGTGACATTAGATCTGGTAGTGATTTTTTGTGTGTGACCATAAAGACACAGGCAACAAAAGAAAAAAATAGATGAATTAGATTTCATGAAAATTTAAAAACTTTGTTCATCAAAAGATTCTATCAACAGAATTTAAAAGGCAACCCACAGAATGAGAGTAAGTATTTGCAATTCATTTGTTTAACAAGGGATTAAAATCCAAAATATAGAGAGAGCTCCTAAAACTAAACAACAAAACAAAAATAACCAGATTCAAAAATCAACAAAAGGATAGACATTTCTCCAAAGAAGATTAAAAATGGCCAACAAACACATTAAAAAACGCTCAACATTGCCAACCATTCAGTTCAGTTCAGTCACTCAGTCGTGTCCGACTCTTTGCGACCCCATGAATTGCAGCATGCCAGGCCTCTCTGTCCATCACCAACTCCTGGAGTTCACTCAAACTCACGTCCATCAAGTCAGTGATGCCAGTCAGCCATCTCATCCTTGGTCGTCCCCTTCTCCTCCTGCCCCCAATCCCTCCCAGCATCAGAGTCAACTCTTAGCATGAAGTGGCCAAAGTACTGGAGTTTCAGCTTTAGCATCATTCCTTCCAAAGAAACCCCAGGGCTGATCTCCTTGCAGTCCAAGGGACTCTCAAGAGTCTTCTCCAACACCACAGTTCAAAAGCATCAACTCTTCGGCACTCAGCCTTCTTCACAGTCCAACTCTTACATCCATACATGGCTAACCATTAGGGAGATACAAATCAAATCTGCAGGGAGATATCACCTCACACAATTAGGGCTTCCCTGGTGGCTCAGACGGTAAAGTGTCTGCCTGCAATGTGGGAGATGTGGGTTCGATTCCTGGGTGGGGAGGATCCCCTGGAGAAGGAAATGGCAACCCACTCCAGTACTCTTGCCTGGAAAATTCCATGGACAGAGGAGCTTTGTAGGCTACAATCCATGGGGTCCCAAGGAGTCGGACATGACTGAGTGACTTCACTTCACTATCAAAAAAACACACAAAAAAACAGAAAACAAATGCTGAGAAGGATGTAGTGAAATTGGAACCATGTGCACTATTGATGGAAATTATGTAGCATAGCTACTGTAGAAAATAATATGGCAGTTCCTAAATTTTTTAAAAATAGAATTGGCACATGTGTATATGCTCACTCAGTCATGTTTGACTCTTTGTGACTGCATGGAGTGTAGCCCACCAGGCTTCACTGTTGGAATTTTTGAGTCAAGAATACTGGAGTAGGTTGCCATTTCCTACTCCAGGGGACCTTCCAACCCAGGGATTGAGCCTGAGTCTCCTGCATTGGCAAGCAGATTCTTTAATAATGTGCCACCGAGGAAGCCCAGTGATCTAGCAATGCCACTTCTGAAAATATACCTAAAAGAACAAGTGGAGTATCAAAGAAAATATATTTGTACACCCATGATCATAGCAGCATTTTTCACAACAGTTAAAATGTTGATGTAACCCAAGTATCCATTGGTGTATGAATGAATAAGTAAATATTGCATATATATACACACACACATATATATATAATGGAATATTATTATCCTTAAAAAGGAGGGAAATTCTGACATATATTATAACATGGATGAACTTTGAAGATATGCTTACTGAAATAATTCAATCACAAAGACAAATATCATGTAATTCCTTTTATATGAGGTACCTAGAATAGTAAAAAACCATAGAGACAGAAAGTATGGTGGTGACTACCAGAGGCTGGAGGGAATAGCAAGTTGTTGTTTAATGGGTATAGAGTTTAAATTTTGCAAGATGAAAAGATGTCTGGAGATGGATGATGGCAATGCCTGCATACATATGAATGTAACACCACTCTACTGTTCATGGGGTTCTCAAGGCAAGAATACAGGAATACTGGCAGGAATTCTCCAGGCCAGAATATGGGAGTGGGTAGCCTTTCCCTTCTCCAGTGGATCTTCCTGACCCAGGAATTGGACTGGGTTCTCCTGAATTGCCGACATATTCTTTACCAATTGAGCTATCAGGGAAGCCCTTCAAGGAAAGAATACTGAAGTGGTTTGCCATTCCCTTCTCCAGTGGACCATGTTTTGTCAGAACTCTCCAACACGATCCGTCTGTCTTGGGTGGCCCCACACAGCATGGCTCATAGTTTCACTGACTTAGACAAGCCTGTGGTCCATGTGATCAGTTTGATTAGTTTTGTGTGATTGTGGTAAACATTCTGTATGCCCTCTGATTAATAAAGATAAGAGGCTTGTGGAAGCTTCCTGATGGGAAGGACTGGCTGTGGGGATATCTGGGTCTTGCTCTGATAGGTGGGGCCATGCTCAGTAAATCTTTAATCCACTTTTCTGTTGAAGGGTGGGGCTGTGTTCCCTCCTTATAGTTTGGCCTGAGGCCAACCTATGGTAAGGGTAAAGGTAATAGTGACCAACTTCAAAAGGGGCTTATGCCATGAAAACTGTTGTGTTCAGCGCTCCTGACCCCACAGCAGCCACTGTTCACTCACGCCTCTGCCGGAGACTCCTGGACACTCACAGGCAAGTTTGGCTCAGTCTCTTGTGGGGAATCACTGCTCCTTTCTCCTGGGTCCTTGTGTGCACAAGGTTTTGTTTGTGGCTTCCAGTTTCTGGGTTGTCTGCTCTGTAGCTCTGTGCTGGGGCTTATACGCAGCCCCTCCCAGGTTTGCTGCAGCCAGAGGCCCTGTCCACATGTCAGGTCACTGCCGACCTATGCCTCCTCCGCAGGAGACATTCAAACACACAAAGGCAGGTTTAGCTCAGCGTGGGGTCCCTGGGTTCTGGTGCACACAAGCTTTTGTTTGAGCCCTCTGATAGTGCATAGGAATTTGGTGAGGTCCATGAATCAAGGTAGATTGGAAGTGGTCAAACAGGAGGTGGCAAGAGTGAACGTCAACATTTTAGGAATCGGTGAACTAAAATGGACCAGAATGGGTGAATTTAACTCAGTGGACCATTATATCCACTTCTATGGGCAAGATCCCTTAGAAAAATGGAGTGGCCCTCATAGTCAACAAAAGTGTCTGAAATGCAGTACTTGGGTGCAATCTCAAAAATGACAGAACGATCTCTGTTCATTTCCAAGGCAAACCATTCAATATCACAATAATCCAAGCCTATACCCCAACCACTAATGCCAAAGAAGTTGAAGTTGAAAGGTTCTATGAAGACTTCCAAGACATTCTAGAAGTGTCACCAAAAAAAAAGATATACTTTTCATCATAGGGGACTAGAATGCAAAAATAGGAAGTCAAGAGATACCTGGAATAACAGGCAAATTTGGCCATGGAGTGAACCGGAAATTCCTGATGTTCAAGCTGGTTTTAGAAAAGGCAGAGGAACCAGAGATCAAGTTGCCAACATCTGCTGGATCATCAAAAAAGCAAGAGAGTTCCAGAAAAACGTCTATTTCTGCTTTGTTGACTATGCAGAGCCTTTGACTGTGTGAATCACAATAAATTGTGGAAAATTCTGAGAGAGATGGGAATACCAGACCACCTAACCTGCCTCTTGAGAATTCTGTGTGCAGGTCAAGAAGCAACAGTTAGAACTGGACATGGAACAACAGACTGGTTCCAAATAGGAAAAGGAATACGCCAAGGCTGTATATTGTCACCCTGCTTATTTAACTTCTATGTAGAGTACATCATGAGAAATGCTGGGCTAGAAGAAACACAAGCTGGAATCAAGATTGCTGGGAGAAATATCAATAACCTCAGATATGCAGATGACACCACCCTTATGGCAGAAAGTGAAGAGGAACTAAAAAGCTTCTTGATGAAAGTGAAAGAGGAGAGTGAAAAAGTTTGGTTAAAGCTCAACATTCAGAAAACAAAGATCATGGCATCTGGTCCCATCATTTCATGGGAAATAGATGGGGAAACAGTGGAAACAGTGTCGGACTTTATTTTTCTGGGCTCCAAAATCACTGCAGATGGTTACTGTAGCCATGAAATTAAAAGACGCTTAGTCCCTGGAAGAAAAGTTTTGACCAACCTAGATAGTATATTCAAAAGCAGAGACATTACTTTGCCGACTAAGGTCAGTCTAGTCAAGGTTATGGTTTTTCCAGTGGTCATGTATGGTTGTGAGAGTTGTTCTGTGAAGAAGGCTGAGTGCCGAAGAATTGATGCTTTTGAACTGTGGTTGGAAAAGACTCTTGAGAATCCCTTGGACTGCAAGGAGATCCAACCAGTCCATTCTGAAGGAGATCAGCCCTGGGATTTTTTTGGAAAGAATGATGGTAAAGCTGAAACTCTGGTACTTTGGCCACCTCATGCAAAGAGTTGACTCATTGGAAAAACTCTGATGCTGGAAGGGACTGGGGGCAGGAGGAGACTGGGATGACCTAGGATGAGGTGACTGGATGGCATCAGTGACTCTATGGACATGAGTCTGAGTGAACTCCAGGAGTTGGTGATAGACAGGGAGGCCTGGCGTGCTGTGATTCATGGGGCCGCAAAGAGTCGGACACGACTGAGCAACTGAACTGAACTGAACTGAAGGAAATGAGCAACAAGTCCCTTGTCTGTTATCTTTATGTTACTGCATAACATCACTTGCTAATTTTGTCCATTTTACTTTTCAGTCTTAGATGATTATATATTTAGTACTGAGAAATTGCTGCATCTCAGTTACTGAGATACTGGGCCCATTTACTTAATTCTTTAACTATTGCAGTTCTTTAATTGATTTACCACTTTTGCCCTAAGCCTGACTATAATTAATGTTGTGATTTGAGTTTTCTGAATAACCCTGGGTTGGAGCTAATATTTAAATAACTCCTTCTAATGCAGATAAGGTAAACTTCTTGCTACATAGTTTTATCTGCAATTTGCAACAAATTACCACAAAGTTAGAAGCTTAAAACAACACAATTTCCTATTTTGCAGTTCTGTAGGTCAGAAGTCTGACATAGGTTTTATCGGGCTAAAGTCAAAGAGGCAACAATGCTGAGTTCCTTTCTGCAGAATTTATGGAGAGAATTAGTTTTCTTACGTGGCTTCTAGAGTTTGCCCACTTTCTTTGGCCCGTGGCCCTCTTCCTCTATACTCAGTGCAACTGTGTTACATATATCTGACCCTTCTTCAAGAGTCACATCTCCTCCTTGTTCACAGCTGGGAAACGTTTTCCCCTTTTTAAGGACCCTCATGAATATATTGGGTAGACCCAGATAATCCAAAATAATCTCTCCTTCTGTAGGTTCTTAACCTCAATTACATATTCAGAGTCCCTTTGCCATGTAAAGCAACCTATTTACAGGTTCCAGAGATTAAGACATGGACATCCTTAGGGTCCATGTCTTTCTAGTTCCACAACCTAATTATGATGATGTAGGAGATTTTAATATTTCATATAGCTTTTAGAAAATGAGTCTTTGATTTTTAAAAATCTTAACTGTATTTTCTGAAGTCACTCACTTTAAATAAAATACTTATTTGAAATATTACTTATTCAAATATTTTCCTTTGTATAGTGCTGCAAAATATAATTCTTGGCTTTCAGCCATTTTCAGAATCATTATTGTTAGAATGGCTTCCCTGGTGGCTCAGCAGTAAACTAATCCACCCACAGTACAGAAGACCACCTGCAAGGCAGGTGATACGGGTTCAATCCCTGGGTTGGGAAAATCCCCTGGAGGAGGAAAAGGCAACCCACTTCAACATGCTTGCCAGCAAAATCCCATGGATAGAGGGGCTGGATGAGCAGCAGTCATGGGGTCACAAGAGTCTGACGAGAGTTAGCAACTAAACCACCATCACCACCACATTGTAAGAGTAATGTTTATACTGGAATTACTGTTTTTCCTGAGTTAAGGATATATATTAATTTTAGTTCTACTATTTAAAAATGTTGTTTAGTGACCTGCTAGATGATCTCTCTTGAAGTGAATAATAAGAATTATCCTATTTTTAAAAGTCAGCAAACTGAGATGGAGAGATTGGTTATACCAGTAGATATCAAAATAGAAAAAAGAGCTAAAATAAGAGGTCAAAAATATTTTATCTATAATCCTCTTTGTGATTCTTTAAATTCTGTAATAATGAAATTATTGGTTCACTGCATTTTTCTAACACGTGTGTTGCCTAAATGTTAGAGAAAACTAGCAGAAATCTGTTGATTTTATCTGTTGCTTTAGTACTAAAATCAGTACTAAAATCTGGACATTTCTGCCTGTCTCAAATCCACAGATTCATTAAAACTCTGTTTCTATTCCTCTTTCCCAGTGAGTCTTTCCTGAAATTACCAGTGCACAGTGATATGATTCTTCCAAAGGTTTAAACTTTCTTTGGTATATTGTTTATTTGGTACATGTGAGCTGCTTTGAATTATGCATGACTCTTTATATGCATAAACATTCTCTCTCAAATGAATTGTGAGCTACTTGGTGCAAATGATGTTCGTTATATTTCTTCATATTCCTCTCATGCTTATCATACTCTTCTGCCCATTGTAGGTAATTAGAGTACATTTGCTGACGGGCCAGCATATCACATTCCCATCCTCATCATCATTATCGGCATCATCAGTCAGCATTTACTGAGAAAACGACAAGTCGTCATCTGCAACAGCAAAGAATGTCCTCAGAAATGCTTAACACGTGTTTTTCTTGCATCATACACAGGAAACCAGTCAGTCCTAAAGGAAATCAGTCCTGAATACTCATTAGAAGGACTGATGCTGAAACTGAAGCTCTAACACTTGGCCATTTGATGCTAAGAGCTGACTTATTAGAAAAGACTCTGATGCTGGGAAAGACTGAGATGACCCAGAGGGATGGTACGGGGAAGGAGGTGGGAGGGGGGTTCAGGATGGGGAACACGTGTATACCTGTGGCGGATTCATGTTGATGTATGGCAAAACCAATACAATATTATAAGGTAACTAGCCTCCAATTTAAAATAAATAAATGTATCTTTTTTAAAAAAAGATTGGCTCTAGTAATTTCCTGGTGGAGTCTTTAGGGTTTTCTATGTAGAGGATCATGTCATCTGCAAACAGTGAGAGTTTTACTTCTTCTTTTCCAATTTGGATTCCTTTTATTTCTTTTTCTGCCCTAATTGCTGTGGCCAAAACTTCCAGAACTATGTTGAATAGTAGCAGTGATAATGGGCACCTTTGTCTTGTTCCTGACTTTAGGGGAAATGATTTCAGTTTTTCACCATTGAGGATAATGTTTGCTGTGGGTTTGTCATAGATAGCTTTTATTATGTTGAGGTATGTTCCTTCTATTCTTGCTTTCTGGAGAGTTTTTATCATAAATGGATGTTGAATTTTGTCAAAGTTAGTAGTTTTCTGGTGGAGTCTTTAGGAATTTCTATGTAGAGGATCATGTCATCTGTAAACAGTGAGAGTTTTACTTCTTCTTTTCCAATTTGGATTCCTTTTATTTCTTTTTCTTCTCTGATTGCTGTGGCCAAAACTTCCAGGACTATATTGAATAGTAGTGGTGAAAGTGGGCACCCTTGTCTTGTTCCTGACTTTAGGGGAAATGCTTTTAGTTTTTCACCATTGAGGATAATGTTTGCTGTGGGTTTGTCATATATAGATTGTATTATGTTGAGGTATGTTCCTTCTATTCCTGCTTTCTGAAGAGTTTTTATCATAAATGGATGTTGAATTTTTTCAAAGGCCTTCTCTGCATCTATTGAAATAATCATATGGCTTTTATTTTTCAGTTTGTTAATGTGGTGAATTACATTGATTGATCTGTGGATATTGAAGAATCCTTGCATCCCTGGGATAAAGCCCACTTGGTCATGGTGTATGATCTTTTTAATGTGTTGTTGGATTCTGATTGCTAGAATTTTGTTAAGGATTTTTGCATCTATGTTCATCAGTGATATTGGCCTGTAGTTTTCCCTTTTTTGTGGTATCTTTGTCAGGTTTTGGTATTAGGGTGATGGTGGCCTTATAGAATGAGTTTGGAAGTTTACCTTCCTCTGCAATTTTCTTACAGGAGAAAAACTATTAAAAATTCCAACATATGGAGGCTGAACAACACGCTTCTGAATAACCAACAAATCACAGAAGAAATAAAAAAAGAACCAAATATGCATAGAAATGAATGAAAATGAAAACACAACAACCCAAAACCTGTGGGACACTATAAAAGCAGTGATGGCATCAGTGACTCAATGGACGTGATTCTGAGTGAACTCTGGGAGATGGTGATGGACACGGAGGGGGGCCTGGTGTGCTGCGATTCATGGGGTCACGAAGAGTCGGACATGACTGAGTGACTGAACTGAACTGAAGAGGAAAGTTCATAACAATACAGGCATACCTCAAGAAATAAGAAAAAAGTCAAATAAATAACCTAACTCTACACCTAAAGCAACTAGAAAAGGAAGAAATAGAGAACCTCAGAGGAAAGAAATCTTAAAAATTAGGGCAGAAATAAATGCAAAAGAAACAAAAGAGACCATAGCAAAAATCAGCAAAGCAAAAAGCTGGTTCTTTGAAAGGATAAATAAAATTGACAAACCATTAGCCAGACTCATCAAGAAACAGAGAAAAATCAAATCAATAAAATTAGAAATGAAAATGGAGAGATCACAACAGACAACACAGAAATACAAAGGATCAAAAGAGACTACTATCAGCAATAATATGCCAATAAAATGGACAATGTGGAAGAAATGGACAAATTTTTCAAAAAGTACAACTTTCCAAAACTGAACCAGGAAGAAATAGAAAATATTAACAGACCCATCACAAGCACAGAAATTGAAACTATAATCAGAAATCTTCCAGCAAACAAAAGCCCAGGTCCAGACGGCTTCACAGCTGAATTCTACCAAAAATTTCGAGAAGAGCTAACACCTATCCTACTGAAACTTTTCCAGAAAATTGCTTTCCTTCCCTTTATCCTCAGTCCAAAACTTCTGTGTGTAGTAAAATGTTTTCTAGGGTATGGCTGGCTATATACACATACATTTTTTGCTTACATTGTTAATATGTCAACATCATTGGAGGCAACATCTTGTGGCAGAAACCATTAATTTTCTAGCCAGCATCTGTCCTCTACATTTTTATCAGCAGAACTCCAATTGTGTTTAAGGCAGTAACTCCATCTCCCAGTCTTCTTTACAGGTAAGAAAGTTCTGATCAATGAGATGAATGGGACTTCTGGGAAAGCTATTTTAAATGGAATTCCTTCAGGTGGCAGCCCTTGCCCTTCCCTTGATTCTTCCAAGACCATGGGCAGGGGGCTGAGGCTGGAGCAGATATCTTACTGCCATTAGTCAACCAACATGAGGGTCCAAGCCACACAATAAAGACAGCTGATGGCACTGTGGAAGCTACCAAGTTAGATATGATTGGCTTGAAAGTGAAACAAGTCAAAGTGTTAGTTAAGTTCTGATCAATGAGATGAATGGGACTTCTGGGAAAGCTATTTTAAATGGAATTCCTTCAGGTGGCAGCCCTTGCCCTTCCCTTGATTCTTCCAAGACCATGGGCAGGGGGCTGAGGCTGGAGCAGATATCTTACTGCCATTAGTCAACCAACATGAGGGTCCAAGCCACACAATAAAGACAGCTGATGGCACTGTGGAAGCTACCAAGTTAGATATGATTGGCTTGAAAGTGAAACAAGTCAAAGTGTTAGTCACTCAGTCATGTCTGACTCTTTGCAACTCCATGGACTGTAGCCTGCCAGGCTCCTCTGCCCATGGGATTCTCCAGGCAAGAATACTGGAGTGGGTTGCCATGCTCTCCTGCAGGGGATCTTCCTGATCCAGGAATCGAACCCAAGTCTTCTGCATTGCAGGAGGATTCTTTACCATTTGAGCCCCCAGGGAAGCCTCTGAATTTCTTGTTCTATGAGAAGATAAAACCTTTATATATATTTAAATTGCTTCTTAGTCATATTTCCAATTACTTGCAACTGAATGCAGCCCACAATGACACAGTTCCCTCCATATCTTTAAATATCTTTTGCCGTGAGTCTCAGTGTTCAGTTATGTGTTCAGAAGAGAGTAAGGTCTATGTTGACCAGATTTTGCTGGTTCCCTGAAAATCACTTCCCTGTACTCACCATTTCTCGGAAACTCCAGCCTGGTTTCCATCTGACCAGCACCTGTGACTGCCTGAGGGCTTCCTCCAGCCACTAGGGCCTGCTCTGTTTATACACGGGGCAGGCTGGAAAGATATTCCAGGGAATTTATGTTCCTCTCCTCTTCACATCCAAGAGCAGCCTTCACCTAATGCCTGAAGGGGTCGGTATATCAATACCCTGGCTCTGAGGCTTTCCTGGTGGTTCAGCAGTCAAGAATCCACCTGCCAATGCAGGAGAAATGGGTTTGATCCCTGACTGGGGAAGATCCTACATGCTGAAGAGCAGCTGAGCCCATGTATCACAACTATTGAGCCTGTGCTCTAGAGCCCGTGTTCCACAATGAGAAGCTCCCATAGTGAGAAGCTCCCATAGTGAGAATCCTGCACAGCACAACTAGAAAGGAGCCCCTGCTCACCGGAACTAGAGAAAAAACCCGTGCAGCAATGAAGACCCAGAACAGCCAAAAACAAAGAAATAAATGAGCAAATAAAATACACCAGCTCCCTTGCTTCTCTGGCAGGTAACTGTGAGGCAGGTCTACGTTGACTGCCACGGCTCCCCTGGCATCCTGGGGGGCAAGATAAAGCTACACTTGCCTGCAGTAGCCACTGACTTGTAGCACATAATTTAGCAGCTTCCTTCCATTTTCTGTCTCATGCCCCCACTCTCCTACTAGAACTTTCTGGGATCACCTTCCAAAGAAACTACCCACACTAGATAATGGAATTCTTACCCAGCGTTGCTTTGAGGTCATGGAAGCTAACCGGGGCCCAGATATTTTTGTATGCCCCTTTGCATGCACCCAGCTAGTCTATGCTGTGAAATTCAGGCAGTGGTTCCTGCTAGTGCAGCAGTATGGGGCCTCTGGCTGGCAATTTTTTCAGTGATTCTTTCCCTCCTCCACAACTCTCTGTGATCCCAATGCCCCGTGTTGCCCTGAGAAAGATGCATCAGTGTGAGGCCTGGGTTGGTGGACCTTCTGAGCAGGTTGTTGTGGGCAGCCGAGAGGACTGGCCATGAAATGCCAAAGTTAGGAGAGGACGTCAACCCTAGCTCTGTAGTTTACAGGTGAACAAATATGCTCTCAACCTCCGGTGAGCTAGGTGTGATCCATCCTAGGTGGCCAACTGCTTCTTTCTCTGGTTCTCCTACTCAATGAGGCTCATCTCAGAAGAGAATGTGTGTTCTAAGTAACCTGTGCTGGGACCTGAGTTTGCAGTATGCAGAATAAGGAGCCTATATGAGGAACATGATTAGATCACAGGTCCTTCTTCCCCACCGTCCATCCCCACCCCCACCAAAAACTCTGATTTAAAGTATTCTGCCTAAGGTGGGAGGGAGGCTCAAGATGGAGGGGACATATCATATTTATAGTGGATTCGTGTTGTTGTATAGCAGAAACTAACCCAACATTGTGAAGCAATTATCCTCCAGAAAAATAAAGTATTCTGCCCCACTGACAGAGATGGATGGGTTCAGAAATTAGTGAGACCCAAAGTTTTGGCATCAGACGCAATGAAACCCATAGCTGGTCTAGAATATTTCACACTGTATGAAGACAGACTTGTTCTCTTAGACCAAGTCTCAGCAAACTACTGCCCAGAAGCCAAATTGGGCCCAGGGCCTATTTTTATAAGTAAAGTTTCATTGGACACAACTGCACCCATTTGTTTACATGATGGCTATGGCTTCAGTACTACGTGGATCTAGGGGACTAGTTGTGACAGAGGCAACGTGAACTGCAAAGCTTATATATTTACTGTCTGGACCTTACAGAAAAAGTGTGCTGACCCCTGCACTAGGCAACCTCCAGTCTCCCACCCGAAACCACCCCATCAAGGGGCACATCTGCCATACCTCCTTCTATTTATTTTAAATATAATTTTAATTAACTAACTTTTTTTTCTTTTAATTTATTTAAATACCAAAAACATTTTGAATTGGGGTTAACAATGTTGTGAAAGTTTCAGGTGAACAGTGAAGGGACTCAGCCATACATGTATATGTATCCATTCTCCCCTAAAACCCCTCCCTTCCAGACTGGCACACAGCATTGAGCAGAGTTCCCTGTCTGACACAATAGGTCTTTGTTGGTCATCCATTTTAAATATAGCAGTATGTACACAACCTTCCCAAAGTCCTTAACCATCCCTCCCCACTGCCCCCTCTCCCCCTCAACCAGGGGTTTGTTTTCTAAGCCTGTGAATCTCTTTCTGTTTTGTAAGTTCATCCGTGCCATTTCTTTTTGGATTCCAGACGTAAGGGATGTCATCTGAGAGTCACTGTTTGGCTGTGCTTGGTCTTCCTCGTGGGGCGAGGGCTCTTTGTTCCTGCATGTGAGCTTCTTCTGTTGCACAAGCTTAGTTGGCCCAAGGCACATGGGATCTTATTTCCCTGACTGGGGATCAAACCAGCATCCTCTGTATAGTAGGACAGAGTCTTAACCACTGGGCTGCCAGGGAGGTCCTAGGCAACACCTCCTTCTGCCTTAACCTCCCTGCTGCTCCCCATCACACCTCAATTCCTTGCATAGTGCTACTGAAACTTTAATGTTTAATGGCAATCAGTTGTTGGAAATATAGGCTCTGATTCAGTAATTCTAGGAGCTCACTAGACTGTGTTTCTAACCAGTTCTGGGGGGTATGCTACTGCGGCTACTCTGAGAACCAACCTTTGAAGAGTAAGATTCGAGAAGACTGGGTTTGTCTCAGCAGAACCAGCAACTTTATCACTGTTTCTCACGGTTTGGCCTGCCAGGCAATACCAGCCCCTCTCTCACTCTACCCTTTCCGTCACACACACACACCTCTTTATTACAGGAATATGGCATCGCTGTCTCCCCTTTCCCCTGAACTCTGGTTTTCAGTCCAAGCAGCCATTTCAAGAGTTAAAGAGCTGTGAGGATGACAGAAGGAGAGACCCAGAACTCTAACGAGTCTCTCCTTTTATATTTAGTTTGCTATTAGATAATGCTCGACACCTGTTCTCTAGACAGCTCTGTTTTTAATCTCTTCGATTTCACTTTCTTGGCCACGTGGCCACACAGACATGTTGCACCGCATGAGTAATGCAATGAGAGCCAAACAAAATAGCTGTTTCTTTGGAATCAGAAGCACGACCAGGGACTAAAAACAGCTGAGGCTGGGTTTGGGCCCACGGTGAGGTGCCGGTGGAGAAAACAGCTCCATGCCTGGGGTTGGGCCCCCATCACTTGGCTCTGAGTGGCTTTCCTTTCCAGACTTGAAGCTCGAGGGAGTCTGGCATGCGTGTCCCACCCTCAGGATGAAAAGGGGAAAGATGACTAGGAAACTCTCTTTTGTTGTGCTTTAATCGGACAGCAGACAGACTAGTTTTCCAGAAGTCATCTGAATATTTCTAATTTTGACTGAATTATTTCATTTGTGTGAAGTTGCCCAAAACATGCAGTTTCAGCCTTAGGAGTCCTGAGGTCTTTTCCCAGAAGCTACCAGAGAAACAGAAAGAGTGAACCCACTGAAAAACCTTTCTGCTGGGATCCCTAGGCTTCATTATCTGTTTGGCTATGGCTGCAGCTGACTGACAGACGTGTGGATTTAAGTCATGCTGCATCTGTAGATGGGCTGCTGTTCAGTCACTCAGTCATGTCCGACTCTTTGCGACCCCACGGACTGCAGGACACCAGGCTCCCTGTCCATCACCAACTCCCGGAGCTCGCTCAAACTCATGTCCATTGAGTCAGTGATGCCATCCAACTACCTCATCCTCTGTTGCCCGCTTCTCCTCCTGCCCTCAGTGTTTCCCAGCGTCAGGGTCTTTTCCAATGAGTCAGTTCTTTGCATCAGGTGGCCTGAGTATTGGAGCTTCAGCTTCAGCATCAGTCTCTCCAATGAATACTCAGGACTGATTTCCTTTAGGGTTGACTCATTCTATCTCCTTGCTGTCCAAGGACTGCAACACCTGTAGTGGGCAGCCCACGCCTAAATGTCAACCATTCAGGGGTTGGGGGTAATAGGGAGCAGAAGCTCAGAGATCTAGCTATGGGGACAGATTTGACAGGGTGACATAAAGAACCACCACAGGGTCACATCTTTTTTGAAATAATGGGGACTGATATTGTGAAGAGTGTGCTTGGCTTAGAGACTGTCTTCTTTCTGAACACTATCCTGAGCCCAAACTTCTCCGAAGTCTAACATGACTAGAAGCTTGTCCTGGGTATTAACAGAAAACTGTAGTGAGTCATTTTTTTTTAAAGACTGTCATTTAGCTTATATCCTTAAACTAGGACTTTCCTGTTTTAATGTTCCTGAAACATGTGGCAACTTATTTTTCACTCACAAAATGAAAATGCAGTCTTGGGTGACTGAGTCAGAGTTTATAATATTCGATTTTACTTTTTATTATAGTTGATTTACAATGTGTTAGTTTCTGGCATATAGCAAAATGATTCAGTCATACATTCACACATATATGTTTATATATATATATATATATTCCTTTTTATACTCTTTTCCATTATAGTTTATTACAGGATATTGAACATAGTTCACAGTGTTATACAGCAAAACATTGTTGTTTTCTATTTTATATGTAGTATAGTATAGTTTGTATCTGTTAATGTTAGACTCCTAATTTATCAAGGGTTGATTTTATCTTAATTTTTTGGTGTTACATTTTGAGCAGAGGCAAACCCACACTGAAATGCTCGCAGAAGTAGTCACACTTGAGGGCACAGATCTGTGTGGTTAAAAATGGGACCACTGAGCTGCAAGGAGCTGTGGAAACACAGCAGGTGATGAGCGCATGCCTTGACGTCTGAATGTGGACTTGTTACCAATAGGTAGACTCAGCATCTTTGCTATCAGCATGGCAACCAGAACAAGAGAGCTGGATCCTGAGTTGGCTCCAGGTAAGGGCACTGGAGCAACTATTAGAACTGCACATGGAACAACAGACTGGTTCCAAATAGGAAAAGGAGTACGTCAAGGCTGTATATTGTCACCCTGCTTATTTAACTTATATGCAGAGTATATCATGAGAAACGCTGGACTGGAAGAAACACAAGCTGGAATCAAGATTGCTGGGAGAAATATCAATAACCTCAGATATGCAGATGACACCACTCTTATTACAGAAAGTGAAGAGGAGCTAGAAAGCCTCTTGAGGAAAGTGAAAGAGGAGAGTGAAAATGTTGGCTTAAAGCTCAACATTCAGAAAACGAAGATCATGGCATCCGGTCCCATCACTTCATGGGAAATCAATGGGGAAACATTGGAAACAGTGTCATACTTTATTTTTTGAGGCTCCAAAATCACTGCAGATGGTGGCTGCAGCCATGAAATTAAAAGACGCTTACTCCTTGGTAGAAAAGTTATGACCAACCTAGATAGCATGTTGAAAAGCAGTGATATTACTTTGCCAACAAAGGTCTGTCAAGTCAAGGCTATGGTTTTTCCTGTGGTCATGTATAGATGTGAGAGTTGGACTGTGAAGAAGGCTGAGCACCGAAGAATTGATGCTTTTGAACTGTGGTGTTGGAGAAGACTCTTGAGAGTCCCTTGGACTGCAAGGAGATCCAACCAGTCCATTCTGAAGAAGATCAACCCTGGGATTTCTTCGGAAGGAATGATGCTGAAGCTGAAACTCCAGTACTTTGGCCACCTCATGCGAAGAGTTGACTCATTGGAAAAGACTCTGATGCTGGGAGGGATTGGGGGCAGGAGGAGAAGGGGACGACAGAGGATGAGATGGCTGGATGGCATCATGGACTCGATGGACGTGAGTCTGAGTGAACTCGGGAGTTAGTGATAGACAGGGAGGCCTGGCGTGCTGCGATTCATGGGGTCACAAAGAGTTGGACATGACTGAGTAACTGAATTGAACTGAACTGAACTGAAGGGCACTGGATGATGCCGAGTGCCCTGGTGCCTGGCCCTTCAGTCCCAGCCATGCTCGTACCCTTGGGCTGTGCTGGGAACACAGACGACAGGAGCCCATCCAAGGACCTCAGCAGGCAGCCCCTCCACAGGCTCTCTTGATTCCTGGGCCTTCTCTTCAGGGTCCCTGAGTCTTTAGCCCTGACTCTGCCCTTCAGCTGGAGACCCCCGTGCTCTGGGCCTTCTTCTTCCCTTCACCTGGGCTACGAGCCTTGACTCTCTCCAGACAAAACACCTGGCTGCAGAGTCAGCAACTGGGTGATGAAAGAAGTGGAGATGCGTCTAGAATCAGGCTGTCCTCCAGTACTGCTGACTGAATACTGTTTTCCAGGACGGTGTATAAAAGGCTTGCAACTTAACCCTAGACACACTAGGTATGTTCTTCTCCACTATGGGGTCAGTAAGAGTTGGACATGACTGAGCGACTTCACTTTCACTCTTCACTTTCATGCACTAGAGAAGGAAATGGCAACCCACTCCAATATTCTTGCCTAGAGAATCCCAGGGACAGAAGAGCCTGGTGGGCTACTGCCTATGGGGTCGCACAGAGTCGGACACGACTGATGTGACTTAGCCGCAGCAGTGACAGCAAACCTATACTAGTTTATGCCATAAGGGGAGCTCAGTTATTCTTTTTTTAAAAAACTTTATTTATGTATTTATTTTGGCCGTGCTGGATCTTCGTTGCTGTATGGGTTTTTCTCTAGGAGCAGACAGGAGGGCTACTCTCTGGTTGACATGCGTGAGCTTCTCATTGCAGTCACTTCTGCTGTTGCAGAGCACAGGCTCCAGGGAGGTTGGGCTTCACTAGCTGCGTCCTGCCATCTCCGGAGTGTGGACTCAGCAGCTGTGGCACCAGGGCCCAGTTGCTCCGAAACATGGGGGATCTTCCCAAACTAGAGATCGAACCCATGTTTCCAGCTTGGTAAGGTGGATTCTTTATCACTGAGCCACCAGGGAAGGAGTTTTGGCATTTGAAAGTGTGGGGACTTCCCTGGTGGTTCAGATGGTAAAGAATCCACTTGCAATACAGGAGACCTGGGTTCAGTCCCTGGGTTGGGAAGATCCCCTGGAGGAGGGCTTGGCAATCCAATTCTGGGTTGCCTGGAGAATCCGCATGGATAGAGGAGCCTGGAGGGCTACAATCCATAGGGTCACAAAGAGTTGGACACGACCGAGTGACTAAACACACACGACCAGGGAAGCCCCAAGTTCAGTTATTCTTAATGAGTTTATTAAAAAAATCACACTGTCCTGGGGTTATGCTATTGTAAAGGATAGGTCTCTGTCTCAGCAAGTGGAACCTATAGGCTGTTTGTGTCTTTGTGCATCACATCTCACACAAACACAACATTTGTACAGTAGACTATATGCCTAGATGGTGTATTGATCAGGGTTCTCAAGAGAAACAGAATCAATGGAATTATATAGAGATTTATTATAAGGAATGGGCTTCCTAGGTGTCTCAGTGGGTAAAGAATCTGCCTGCAATGCAGGGTACCTGTACTCCAGTATTCTTGCCTAGAGAATCCCAGCTTGGTAGGCTACAGTCCACGGGGTCAGCTGAAGTGACTGAGCACGCATGAATTAGGAGGGATTGGCTTGTGTGATTCTGGAGGCTGAGGAGCGCTGAGGTCTGCAGTTGGCAAGCTGGAAGCTCAGGAGAGCCAAGAGTATGGACCTGGTCCTCATCTGAATCTGAAGGCAGAGAAGTGATGCCCCAGCTTGGAGACAGCCAGGCAAAGAAAGGGGGCTCTCTTGTTCTGTTCTTAGCCTCTCAGTCGTGTCTGACTCTTTGCAATTCCACAGATGGTAGCCCATAATGCTCCTCCATCCATGGGATTCTCCAGGCAAGAATACTAGAGTGGGTTGCCATTTCCCTCTCTAGGGATCTTCCTGACCCAGGGATTGAACCTGCATCTCCTGTGTCTCTTGGCACTGCAAGGGGGTTCTTTACCTGCTGGGCCATCAGGGAAGCTCCTGAATCAGCCATAGGTGTACATATGTCCTCTCCCTCCCTCTTGAACCTCCCTTCCACCCCTCAACCTTTACCACCCCTCTAGGTTGTTATAAAGCCCCTGTTTGAGTTCCCTGAGTCATACAGCAAATTTCCTATATACCCACAATATTCTCTGTGTACTCTGTGAATCTTCCCTGAGAGTTTTGCCAGGAAGGTTACAGAGAGGATGCTGTTGCTCTGGTTTGGGTTAACTATTCAACTCTAAAAAACTCACATCCCTGAAAAAGTCCACAGGGATAGGACCAGCTTGGGTCACCAACCTGCTCCTGTGATGGGGAAAGTAGCATTCCTACATCAGGGCATGGAATCTGCTGGAATCCACAGAATTGCAAATTCAGGAGGTCAGTGACACTGATCTGAGACCTTGTAGTTTTATTTTGTGTGTCAGTCCCTCAGCCATGTTCGATTCTTTGCGACTCCATGGACTGCAGCCCACCAGGTTCCTCTGTCCATGGAACTCTCCAGGCAAGAACACTGGAGTGGGTTGCCATTTCCTTCTCCAGGGGATCTTCCCCACCCAGAGATCAGACCCAGGTCTTCTGTATTGCAGGTGGATTTTTTTTACTGTTTGAGACACCAGGGAAGCCCAGTTTTATTTTAATGATCTCTAATAACTGAAATTGAGTGTTCCCTTTAATGCAAACATAGGCCAGTAGTATTAACAGTGCCTCCAGCCTTGAAACCAGTGGACATTCCAGATCTATTCTGTATCATATAACAGTTAAAGCAGACATCTCAGAATATCATGTGTTTATCCAAAAGGGTTGTAATTATAGTCTCAACCCAGACCTTGTTAGTTAATGCGTTAATAAAGAAATATAAATATATCACAGGCTAAAATCTTTTTGACAGCTATCTTTCAGTATAATTGGTTTCTTTTGTAACCTCATGTGTCTTATTTTGTAAATTTAAAAGCTTTTTTCCAAGGCTGGGTCCATAGGCAATCCAGGGATTGAAGCCAGGTCTCCCACATTGCAGGCGGATTCTTTACCAGCTGAGCCACCAGAGAAGCCCAAAAATACTAGACTGGGTAACCTACCCCTTCTCCAGGGAATCTTCCCAACCCAGGAATCGAACCAGGGTTTCCTGCAATGCAAATGGATTCTTTCCCAGCTGAGCTACCAGGGTAGCCCCATCCATAGGTTTCACCAGCCAGTCAAAGGGGTCCCTGCCAGGGGCTGACTGATTCACGTGGGCGAGAGGGGATACAGTCTTGCCTACACAGAAGCCTCAGGCACACAGGACACAGGAGCTGATGCCCTTTCTCTTGCTGGCTGGATATAAGCATTTGTGCCTTGATTTGTACCTAACTGTCCTTATTGCTGAAGTGTGTGCTCAGTTGTGTCTGACTCTTTGCAATCCTATGGACTGTAGCCCGCTAGGCTCCTCTGTCCATGGGATTCTTCAGACAAGAATTCTGGAGTGGGTTGCCATTTCCTACTCCTTGAGATTTTCCTGACCTGGGGATTGAACCCGTGTCCCTTGCATCTCCTGCATTGGCAGGCAGATTCTTTACCACTGTGCCAAAACTATCCTTATAAGGAAACTGTAACCAAGCAAGATCCTATGGGGCCTTCCTGGGACAGACACTTTCATGTCCTCCCCTTGCCTCTTGTGTGTAGAAAAACTTCAGCCAAAGAACAAATTTAATCAGAGAAGTGAGAAAATGCAGAAGCAAAACAGAATAGTCAAGCAAGACAAAATAATAATAGTTTTGCCATTAAACAAAATTAAGGACATTTAATTCCTCCTCCAGGGGCTAGAAATAATATCCTGAGCCATATCCTTTGTTTCTCAGTTACTGAAACACCCCCATCAGTTACTGAAACCCCTGCATGAAACTTAACATCATGAAGTAGTTAACCTCATGTTGACCAGACTGTAGCCGTGACATGAGATGCTCCATCACGCACAGCTCTAAGTAATGGTCTCAAGAAAATGGGAATAAACCAAACCTGGATGTAGACTAACTGTGCTTAAAAAGGGTTCCCAGGAGACTCGGTGGTAAAGAACCTGCAGGTAACTCCAGTTCAATCCCTGGGTGGGGCAGATCCCTTGGAGTAGGAAATGGCAACCTGCTCCAGTATTCTTGCCTGGAAAATTCTATGGACAAAGGAGCCTGGCAGGTCATAGTCCATGGGGTTGCAAAGAGTCAGACACAACTGAGCACATGTGCACACGCTTAAAACAAGCAAGCTGACACTGATCAGACCGCCGCGTGACCGTTTTCAAGAGGGCTGTCTGGGCTGCCTGTGCTCTTCTGCATGCAGTCCTCTCCCTCCTCTTGTGCCTCCACTTTAAAAGCTCTTGACCCCTGATCTGCAACTGGGGTGCAGTTCTTGGACTTGAGTCTGACTTCTTCCCAGGTTGCTGGCCTCCTGAATAAAGCAACTTTCTTTTCCTACCAACACTTGCCTCTCAAGTCTGGGCTTTTGAGTGGAGGAACAGCCAAACCTGAATTCAGTAACAAACCCATTTTGCATCTACCTCCTGACAAAGCACAGATCTCAATGGTTGTTGAATGAATGTGTCCTGCTTACCCCAGACTCTGGGTGTAGGCAGATGAATCCAGGGCTTCCAGTGTATTGGGGGAAGCAACAAAGCCTGAAGGGCAGGGCTGAGGGCCTCTGACCTGCTCCCTCTTTACCTCATGGTAGAAAACAGAAGCTTGCAGAATTCAAGTGACTCAAGATTGCAGTTGGTATTCCTTGATCATTTTGGATGAACAGATGTTTTTCGACCTTTTCTTCCCTGAAAGGTTTCCTCTATTCCTTTCTTCTTGCCCCATAGAGGGATTTACTAAGGCAATAATTGTTTTACCATTTCCTGCACAGGTACAGGGATGTGCTTGTAAAAGTACAGCTGTGAACCCTCCAAAGTCTGGAGAATTGAAAGACACCATGTCCACTTCACTGTGGGTGACTGAGATCCCCCCTTCACCACAGCCCTGCTGTTGCAGAACGGTGGTTCCCAGCTGGGGCAGTTTTGCCTGCCAGGGGACACTGAACACGCCTGGAGACATTTTTGGATGTCACAACTGGCCTCTGGAGGGCAGATGCAGGAATGTCATTAAACAACACACAATGCTCAGGACAGCCCCACAACGATGAATTCTCAGGACAACCAACTGAAATATCAGTACAACCAACAGTTGAGAAACCATTTCAGAATGGTCACCAAATCTTTCCTGGCCGTTTGAAGAGGCATCTACTAAAGCATCGGAAAAATTAAATAAAACCAAAGCAGGGACAAATTTGTTGTCTTGAGAAAAAGAATAGTTTAGCGGGTTACAGTGGAACCTTTAAAGAAACTATATTTCTTAGAGAAAGAGAATGGCATTCAGGGTAAAAAGGACGCAGAGACCTTATCTTCCTTCCTATGACTTACTCTCTTGAAGTCACTTATGCAATTTCCTATGGTTCGCCTTGACTGGGTATCATCTATCTATCTAGCTATCATCTATCTAGTCATCTATCTGTCTTTATTATTGGGCTTCCCTGGTAGCTCAGCTAGTAAAGAATCCACCTGCCAAACAGGAGACCCTGGCTCAATCCCTGGGTTGGGAAGATCCCCTGGAGAAGGGAACGGCTACCCGCTCCAATATTTTGGCCTGGAAAATTCCATGGACTGTATAGTCCATGGGGTCGCAAAAGTTGGACTTGACTGAGCAACTTTCACTTTCATCTTTGCTATTATTATTGTATATACCCATTGGGCTTCCCAGGTGGCACTAGTGGTAAAGAATCTGCCTGCCCGTACAGAAAACTTAAGAGACTGGAGTTCAACCTCTGTATCAGAAAGATTCCCTGGAGGAGGGCGTGGCAACCCACCCTGGTATTCTTGCCCAGAAAATCCCATGGACAGAGGAGCCAGGCAGGCTACTGCCATAGGGTCACATAGAGTTGGGCACAACTGAAATAGCTTAGCATGCACACATCATCTGCCAGCTAGCTATTGTGTCAAGAACAAATTGCTCCAACTTGGTAAAATGGAATGACATCATTTCCCTTTGGGCCAAAACACTATTCCCGTTGCTGCTACTGGGATCTGGCTATAGATTTCTGATTCTAATCTGCAGTGGCTGAAAGGACCCACTAACGTAGACCTTTGCCTGTGAACTCTTCAGAACTTCGGAGACCTTTCTCCCTACTGTTAAGGATGTAACAGCCCGTGAAGCCCCACGTTCTGGCTGCTCACATCCTCTCCCATACTGAGCTGACGGCCCCTAGGGATACTCCCAGGCCAGAGGAGGGATCCTTTCAACTCATGTTACATTAAAACAAAACAAAACAAAACTAACATCTGAGACAGATTCTGGGCGAAGAACTTTTGCTGTTTCTCTCGTGTTTCATTATTGTGAAAGAAAAGTCTTGCCCAGTTGCTTCTCCCTTGTGCCCACAGGCGGCCTTTGATGTTGTTTTCATCTGATGTAATCAGGTAGACAAGAGACGGGGGCGGGGCCACCTAGAAGCAGGACGCTGTTGTCTGCCCTGTGGCTCCTCCTAGGAGGGGAGAACTCCAGCTGCTCAGGTGGGCTGATGGGTGACTGATCCTCCCTTCCCAGGTGCTGCCCTGACAGTGGGTGGTTCAGCTTGCATGTTTCAACTTGTGTGTGGACAGAAAGGAGAAAGTAGGAGTTTGAGGGAGGACTGATGCTGAAGCTGAAACTCCACTACCTTGGCCACCTGATGCGAAGAGTTGACTCCTTTGAAAAGACCCTGATGCTGGGAGGGATTGAAGGCAGAAGGATAAGGGGACGACAGAGGTGGACTGGGTGGACTCCAGAGTTGGTGATGGACAGGGGAGCCTGGCGTGCCGTGATTCATGGGGTCACAAAGAATCAGGCACGACTGAGCGACTGAACTGAGCAGGGGAGGGAGGGAGGGCAGATGGGAGCACGAACGTGAAGGGCTGCCATACCCCCCTCGGCACTACTGGATAATTTAAGGCCTCTTAGAGGGTGGGGCAGAGAAGGCAATGGCACCCATTTCAGTATTCTTGCCTGGAGAACCCCATGGACCCAGGAGCCAGGTGGGCTATGGTCCATAGGGTGGCAAAGAGGTGAACTCCATTGAAGCAACTTAGCTCACATGCATGCACACTACAGAAGGTGGGGCTAGGGCAAGAGGCCGAGAGAGGCAAATCCAGGAGAGACCGCGTGAGACTGTAGCACATCCAGATGACAGAGCTGGCGGGGAGGAGCTAGACTCTGTCCTTCCCCCATCGCTCCAGTGGCTTCAAGCCCTGGGGGTTCAGGGTCTCCCAGCTGAATTAGCCAAGCTCTGGACTTGAGGAGGGGGCAGATATGAAGGAGGCCCAGTACAGAGACCAGAGGGAGATCTGAGTGGAATTATTCTTGTGCAGAAGTGAAACACCCCCAGGGAGATCCTAGGGCAAGGTTGGGGTGGGAGCTGCTCTGTGCAGTCAGGTGGAAGATTTGGTATGAGCATCACTATGACTACGTACACACTCAGACTGATGACTGACACTGGGGACATGCAGGTGTGCAACAGCTCATCCTGCCCTGGGGCTGACCCGTAGGATGGGGAACTCGCAGGACCAGTGATTGGGGTGCAGTATATGGGTACAGGAGTCACCAGAGCCCAGAAAGCAGAATACAAAGTAGACTCAATTAATACCATTGTCTTAGTTTGTTCATGCTGCTAGAACAAACTACCATAGACTATGTATGTTAGTCACTCAGTTGTGTCCAACTCTTTGTGACTCCATGGACTGTAGCCCAGTGGGCTCCTCTGTCCATGGAATTCTCCAGGCAAGAATACTGGAGTGGGTTGCTATTCCCTTCTCCAGGGACCATAGACTGGGTGGCTTATCAGTTCAGTTCAGTCGGTCAGTGGTGGCCGACTCTTTGCGCCTCATGAATTGCAGCACACCAGGCCACCCTGTCTGTCACCAACTCCTGGAGATTACTCAGACTCACGTCCATCGAGTCCGTGATGCCATCCAGTCATCTCATCCTCTGTCGTCCCCTTCTCCTCCTGCCCCCAATCCCTCCCAACATCAGAGTCTTTTCCAGTGAGTCAACTCTTCGCATGAGGTGGCCAAAGTACTGGAGTTTCAGCTTTAGCATCATTCCTTCCAAAGAAATCCCAGGGTTGATCTCCTTCAGAATGGACTGGTTGGATCTCCCTGCAGTCCAAGGGACTCTCAAGAGTCTTCTCCAACACCACAGTTCAAAAGGATCAATTCTTCAGTGCTCAGCCTTCTTCACAGTCCAACTCTCACATCCATACATGACCACTGGAAAAACCATAGCTTTGACTAGATGGACCTTAGTTGGCAAAGCAATGTCTCTGCTTTTGAATATGCTATCTAGGTTGGTCATAACTTTTCTACCAAAGAGTAAGCGTCTTTTAATTTCATGGCTGCAGTCACCATCTGCAGTGATTTTGGAGCCCAAAAAATAAAGTATGACACTGTTTCCACTGTTTCCCCATCTATTTCCCATGAAGTGATGCGACCCGATGCCATGATTTTCATTTTCTGAATGTTGAGCTTTAAGCCAACTTTTTCACTCTCCTCTTTCACTTTCATCAAGAGGCTTTTTAGTTCCTCTTCACTTTCTGCCATAAGAGTGGTGTCATCTGCATATCTGAGGTTATTGATATTTCTCCTGGCAATTTTGATTCCAGCTTGTGTTTCTTCCAGTCCAGCGTTTCTCATGATGTACTCTGCATATAAGTTAAATAAGCAGGGTGACAACATACAGCCTTGACGTACTCCTTTTCCTATGTGAAACCAGTCTGTTGTTCCATGTCCAGTTCTAAGTGTTGCTTCCTGATTTGCATACAGATTTCTCAAGAAGCAGATCAAGTGGTCTGGTATTCCCATCTCTTTCAGAATTTTCCACAGTCAAAGGCTTTGGCCTAATCAATAAAGCAGAAATAGATGTTTTTCTGGAACTCTCTTGCTTTTTCCATGATCCAGCAGATGTTGGCAATTTGATCTCTGGTTCCTCTGCCTTTTCTAAAACCAGCTTGAACATCAGAAGTTCACGGTTCAAGTACTGCTGAAGCCTGGCTTGGAGAATTTTGAGCATTACTTTATTAGCATGTGAGATGAGTGCAATTGTGTGGTAGTTTGACCATTCTTTGGCATTGCCTTTCTTTAGGATTGGAATGAAAACTGACCTTTTCCAGTCCTGTGGCCACTGCTGAGTTTTCCAAATTTGCTGGCATACTGAGTGCAGCACTTTCACCACATCATCTTTCAGGATTTGAAACAGCTTAACTGGAATTCCATCACCTCCAATAGCTTTGTTCGTAGTGATGCTTTCTAAGGCCCACTTGATGTCACATTCCAGGATGTCTGGCTCTAGATGAGTGATCACACCATCGTAATTATCTGGGTCATAAAGATCTTTTTTGTACAGTTCTTCTGTGTATTCTTGCCACCTCTTCTTAACATTTCCTGCTTCTGTTAGGTCCATACCATTTCTGTCCTTTATCAGGCCCATCTTTGCATGAAATGTTCCCTTGGTATCTCTAATTTTCTTGACGAGATCTCTAGTCTTTCCCATTCTGTTCTTTTCCTCTATTTCTTTGCACTGACTGCTGAAGAAGGCTTTCTTCAGCTTATAAATGACAGAATTCTATTTCTCATAGTTCTCTAGGCTGGGAAGTCCAAGATCAATGTGCTGGAATATTTGGTGTCTGGTGAGAGCTTCCCGGTTCAAAGGCAGCTGACTTCTCACTATGTCCTCACATGGTGGAAGGGGTGATAGAGCTCCTGGGGTCTCTATTATAAGGGCACTAATCCCATCATAAGGACCCCACCCTCAAGCCTTAATCACCTCCCAAAGGCTTCACTTTTTAATACTATCACAAAAGGGTTAGGATTTAACAACAAATGGACACTCAATCCATAATAAGCATGATTGAAGGTGTCACTTCCTTCTGAAGGGTTTCATTTTGCTCTGGCCCCCAAACCTTTGAAACCTCCTTAATTTCAGGAAGCCCATTGTAAAAGCATGGCATGAATTTTATGCTGAAAACTGGAGATGGATTTGGGGCTCCAGGAATTTCTGCACCTTTGGAGACAAAAGACAATGTGGGGCACTGCAATTGATTGTGAACTCTGGACTATAAACATCCTTTCATTTATTTATTTGTTTATTGGACGTTTATGTGTCATGCACCTATTATAGATTAAGTCTGGGGAAGCAGACCTGACCACAGTCTAGTTCCTACCTGCAAGCGGCACAGAGCCTTGTGGGCTAAACGGGTGCCTATGGCTGAGCTTAGATTGTAAATCCAACATATAACATGCCTTGCTCTTCCTTTCTGCACTTCTGTATTTTCAGGGAAACCTATGTTCCTTGCAGATGGGGACACATTCAGTGTATCTGTATGTCCATGTTGCTGCAAATAGCATCATCTCCTTTTTTATGTAAATAGCCCTATTTCTATGACCTCAGAACACATATTATGGGGACACATGATAGATGCTCTATAAATGTGTGGGATTCAGTTGAGACAGAAACTCTGCATATGGGTTCTTTCTTACAGTTTTATTTGTTTTTACTTTTGGCTGCACTGGGTTTTTGCTGCTGTGTGCGGGCTTTCTCTAGTTGCAGTGAGTAGGACTCTCTCCAGTTGTTGCTTGCAGGCTCAGTAGTTGTGGTGCATGGGTTTAGTTGCCCATGGCATGTGGGATCTTCCTGGACCAGGGATCAAACTTAGGTCCCCTGCATTGGCAGGCGGATTCTTATCCACTGAGCCACCAGGGAAGCCCTGCACATGGGTTCTGAAAAGAGGCCGCAAATCAAGAGGTGAATTTCCCCCACTCCTCTGGTTCTGGGAGGACCAACTCTCTTCATGGAGTTGAACCTCAAACTCAAGTTCAGCTCAGTTCAGTCACTCAATTGTGTTTGACTCTTTGTGACCCCATGAACCATAGCATGCCAGGCCTCCCTGTCCATCACCAACTTACAGAGTCTACCCAAATTCATGTCCATCGAGTCGGTGATGCCATCCAGCCATTTCATCCTCTGTCGCCCCCTTCTTCTCCTGCCCTCAATCTTTCCCAGCATCAGGGTCTTTTCCAGTGAGTCAGCTCTTCACATCAGGTGGCCAAAGTATTGGAGTCTCAGCTTCAGCACCAGTCCTTGCAGTGAACACTCTGAACTGATTTCAAGACCACCTGCTAAAACCTTCCATTTTCTGCAGATCTTAGTACTGAGTCACCTACAACCAGCTGCTGCCCTATCCCTTGAATCAGTTTCAAAACATGACACTGGCAGAAGGCAAACTTTCCGAGTTCAGGCCCCAGGAAAATAAAAATAAGTAAATAAGACTGCAGTGCCAGATGGTCTGAAAGGACAGAGCTGGCGTGGAGGATTAACTGGCTGGTTATAAAAGCTGTCATTACAGAGTGTCATCGTTGGTGGGTTATTTATTAGTGGTCCCCTTTAAATACCAAATGTCAAATGTGTTAATGTGCAGAAACCAAGTCTTCCCCTCCCACCTGCTCCAATGTCAGGCTGCCAGCTGCATTGTCTCCTTTGCAGGTCCTGCCAGGAGTTCAGCATTCATATGGCACGTTATGCATACCATATTGCGCTTAAGAAAGGCCAGATGAGGCCAACTGGGCCTCATAATCAGCCTGTCAATCACTGCACTGTGTTGTGCATGTGACTGGGTGCACAAACCTTTGTTCTCGGTTAGAAAGGGCTCTCTTTGAGACCCGTGCACCAGACAGGAACGTATGGTTTATTTCACCAACCATTGCCTGGAATCAGAGGTATATCTATCAACTCAGTGCTTATGAAGGCTTAGGGAATTGCAAAATGCCTGTTATGAGAACTATTTTGCCCATGTGAATAATACTTCATTTAACCACTGCCCTCAGGCAATCTCTGGGTCTTTCTATCTTCTATCTCCTTTTTTTTTTTTTCCAATTAGTATTAGCAATTTTTTCACTGAAATGCAGTTGCTTTGCAATGTTGTGTTAGTTTCTGCTGTACAATGAAGTAAATCAGACATGTGCATACATATATCTCCTCCTTCTAGGGCCTCCCTCTCACCCCACCCCCATCCAACCCATCTAGGTTATCACAGAGCACTGGGCTGAACTTCCTGTGCATTATAGCTGGTTCTTGCTAACTATCTATTTTACACATGGTAGTGTATATATCTTAATTCCAACCTCCCAATTTGTCCCATCTTCCCCTTCCCTTCTCTGTCCATTCTCTATTGTCTTGGAAATAGTTTCATCCATAACATTTTCCACTATTATCTTCATTACCTCTGCCATAGTTTGGTCTCAGGTCAAACAACAGGGAGGGAACACAACCCCACTCATCAACAGAAAATTGGATTAAAGATTTACTGAGCATGCCCCTGCCCATCAGAACAAGAGCCAATTTCCCCTTCAGTCAGTCTCTCCCATCAGGAAGCTATAAGTTTCTTATCTTTATCCTCAGAGAGCAGACAGAATGAAAACCACAATCACAGAAAACAAACTGATCATATGGACCACAGCCTTGTGTAACTCAATGAAACTGTGAGCCATGCTGTGTAGGGCCACCCAAGATGGATAGGTCCTGGTGGAGATTTCTGACAAAACATGGTCCACTGGAGAAGGGAATGGCAAACCACTTCAGTCTTCTTGCCTTGAGAACACCATGAATAGTACAAAAAGGCAAAAAGACAGGACACTGAAAGATGAACTCTCCAGGTTGGTAGGTGCCCAATATGCTATTGGAAAAGAGTGGAGAAAAAACTCCAGAAAGAATGAAGAGATGGAACCAAAGTGAAAACAATGCCCAGTTGTAGATATGACTAGTAATGGAAGTAAAGTCAGATGTTATAAAGAACAATATCACATAAGAACATGGAATATTAAGTCCATGAATCAAGGTAAATTGGAAGTGGCCAAACAGGAGATGGCAAGAGTGAACATTGATGTTTTAAGTATCAGTGAATTAAAATGGACTGGAATGGGTGAATTTAACTCAGATGACCATTATATCTACTACTAGGGGCAAGAATCCCTTAGAAGAAATGGAGTAGCCATCATAGTCAACAAGAGTCTGAAAAGCAGTTCTTGGGTGCAGTCTCAACAATGACAATGATGTCTGTTTGTTTCCAAGGGAAACCATTCAATATCACAGTAATCCAAGTTTATGCCCCAACAGGTAATGCTGAGGAAGCTGAAGTTGAACAGTACTATGAAAACCTACAAGACCTTCTAGAACTAACACCCAAAAGAGATATCCTTTTCATTATATGGGTCTGGAATACAGAAGTAGGAAGTCAAGAGATAACTGGAGTAACAGGCAAATTTAGCCTTGGAGTACAAAATGAAGCAGGGCAAAGGCTAACAGAGTTTTGCCAAGAAAATGCACTGGTTATAGCAAACACACTCTTCCAACAACACAAGAGAAGACTCTACACATGGACATCACCAGATGGCCAAAACCAAAATCAAATTGATTATATTCTTTGCAACCAAAGATGGAGAAGCTCTATACAGTCAGCAAAAACAAGACTAGGAGCTGACTGTGGTTCAGATCATGAACTCCTTATTGCCAAATTCAGACTTAAATTGAAGAAAGTGCGGAAAACCACTAAAGCATTCAGGAATGACCTAAATAAAATCCCTTATGATTATACAGTAGAAGTGACAAATAGATTCAGGGAGTTAGATCTGATAAACAGAATGCCTGAAGAACTATGGACAGAGGTTCATGTCATTGTACAGAAGGCAGTGATCAAGACCATCCCCAAGAAAAAGAAATGCAAAAAGACAAAATGGTTGTCTGAGGAGACCTTCCAAATAGCTGAGAAAAGAAGAGAAAGAAAAAGGCAAAGAAGAAAAGGAAAGATATAGCCATTTGAATGCAGAGTTCCAAAGAATAGCAAGGATAGATAAGAAAGCCTTCCTCAGTAATCAATGCAAAGAAATAGAGGGAAGCAATAGAATGGGAAAGACTAGAGATCCCGTCAAGAAAATTAGAAATACCAAGAGAACATTTCATGCAAAAATAGGCTCAGTAAAGAACAGAAATGGTATGGACCTGACAGAAACAGAAGATATTAAGAAGAGGTGGCAAGAATAGACAGAAGAACTGTACAAAAAAGATCGTTATGACCCAGATAATCATGATGGTGTGATCACTCACCTAGAGCCAGACATCCTGGAATGTGGAGTCAAGTGGGCCTTAGGAAACATCACCATAAACAAAGCTAGTGGAGGTGATGAAATTCCAACTGAGCTGTTTCAAACCCTAAAAGATGCTGTGAAAGTGCTGCACTCAATATGCCAGCAAATTTAGAAAACTCAGCAGTGGCCACAGGACTGGAAAAGGTCAGTTTTCACTCCAATCCCAAAGAAAGGCAATGCCAAAGAATGTTCAAAACACTGAACAGTTGCACTCATTTCACACAGTAGCAAAGTAATGCTCAAAATTCTCCAAGTCAGGTTTCAACAGTATGTGAACCGTGAACTTCCAGATGTTCAAACTGGTTTTAGAAAAGCCAGAGGAACCAGAGATCAAACTGTCAACATCCGTTGGATCATTGAAAAAACAAGAGGTCCAGGAAAACATCTGCTTTATTGAATATGCCAAAGCCTTTGACTGTGTAGATCACAACAAATTGTGGAAAATTCTTCAAGAGATGGCAATACCAGACCACCTGACCTGCCTCCTGAAAAAATCTGTATGCAGGTCAGGAAGCAACAGTTGAAATCAGACATGGAGCAACAGACTGGTTCCAAATCGGGAAAGTAATACATCAAGGCTGTATGTTGTCACCCTGCTTATTTAACTTATATGCAGAGTAATCATGCAAAATGCTGGACTGGATGAAGCACAAGCTGGAATCCAGATTGCCAGGAGAAGTATCAGTAACCTCAGATACACAGATGACACCACCCTTATGGCAGAAAATGCAGAAGAACTAAAACTCTCTTGATGAAAGTGAAAGAGGAGAGTGAAAAAGTTGGCTTAAAGTTCAACATTCAAATAACTAACATAGTGGCATCTGGTCCCATCACTTCATGGCAAATAAATGGGGAAACAGCAGAAACTGTGAGAGACTTTATTTTCTTGGGCTCCAAAATCATTGCAGATGGTGACTGTAGCCATGAAATTAAAAGACGCTTGCTCCTTGAAAGAACAGCTATGACCAACCTAGACAGCATACTAAAACGCAGAGACATTGCTTTGCCAACAGAAGTCCATCTAGTCAAGACTATGGTTTGTCCAATAGTCATGTATGGATGTGAGAGTTGGACTATAAAGAAAACTGAGTGTCAAAGAATTGATGCTTTTGAACTATAGTGTTGGAGAAGACTCTTGAGACTCCCTTGGACAGCAAGGAGATTCAACCAGTCCATACTAAAGGAAATAAGTCCTGAATATTCGTTGGAAGGACTGATGCTGAAGTTGAAACTCCCCTACTTTGGCCACCTGATGCAAAGAGCTGACTCACTGGAAAAAACCCTGATGCTGGGAAAGATTGAAGACAGGAGGAGGAGGAGACATCAGGGGATGAGGTGGTTGGATGGCATCATTGACCTGATGAACATGAGTTTGAGCAAGCTCTGGGAGTTGGTGATGGACAGGGAAACCTAGTGTGCTACAGTTCATGGGGTCACAAAGAGTCAGACATGACTGAGCGACTGAACTGAAGTGACTGTACTATTTTTCTAGATTCTACATATTTATGAAAATAAACAATATTTGTGGTTTTTTCTGATTTACCTCAGTCATTATGACAGACTCTAGGTCTTTTCACATCTCTAGAAATGACTGTTTTGTTCCTTTTAGTGACTGAGTAATATTCCATTGTATATATGTACCACGTCTTCTTTCCCCCTCTTGCATAAAACTTAACCTCAAGTAACCAACTACTGATGCTGGGAAAGACTGAAGGCAAGAGGAGAAAGGGATGACAGATGATGAGATGGTTGGATGGCATCAGCAACTGGATGGAATCACCGACTGGATGGACATGAGTTTGATCCAGGTCCAGGAGTTAGTGGTGGACATGGAAGCTGGTGTGTTGCCATCCATGCAGTCACAAAGAGACATGACTGACTGACTGAACGACAACAGTGCATATGTTGCTCATTATTCAAGACAAAATGATTTGGGACAGAATGGACTGTGTGGTCAGAGAACAGGGTCTCTGAAAGTTGTATGAGTTACGGTGACTGTTGCCCCATCTTTGGGAGTGGAGTTGCTGTTTGAGGTGTTACCACAGGGTGTCAGAAGTTAAAAAGGACTGTGCCAGACTTCCCTGCTTGACCAGTGGTTAGGATTTGAGCTTCCCAATCTAGGGGATGATGGCACAGGTTTGATCCCCGGTTGGAGAAGTAAGGTCCCACATGCCCCACCTTTATTACTGAAAAATCTACTGGAGGATGTTGGTAGCAAGCAAGCCCAATCTGTGATGAGGGATAAGTCGCCATATTGAATTTTATGTATATTGACTTGGAAGCAAAAGGGAGAAATCCAAATGGTCCTATGGACTGGGATGGTGGGGGTGGGAGATGTGTCAGTCTGAGGGGGAGGCGGTTATCAGAAGTGGGTGGGAGGGTATCAGATACCACAGAAGTCAGGTCAGATGAAGACAGATTGGGAACCAATATGTGGTAACTGGGATGTCACTGGTGGCCTTTTCACAATCCACACGAGGAGAGAGATTGAGAAAAGATTTCTAATGTTCTATTTCTAAAGAGGAACTCATGGAACCCAGATCTGTTTTTTTATTCTACTCAATCTGGTGGCACAATTCTGAGTAAGAAGATGGCATTTGGACTTCTTATTTGTCATTTCCTCCTTTATCCATTCAGTATGGAAATGAAATTCCCCCTGATGATGTCTTTGAAAATTCTTGTCTTGTCATCCAGGGAGAAGGAGTGAAAACAAGCAAATCATGTCTGGAGGGCAGTATCAGAGCGACAGCATTTCTTGACCCAAGATGATAAGCTGGTGGGATCCCAGGCTTCTCATGTAGCTGTTACAATGCTGGGGGCTTCCCCAGGTGGCTATTTTGACATAGCCATTGTGATGGGAGTAACAAAGAGAGTGATTCAGGAATGAAAATAGACAGGGGTTTCAGAGATCGAGTTGGAAATGCCTGATACAAAAACCTTGAAGGAACATCATTCTCTTAAACATAGCCCTTGAAGGATGTTGTATTTATAGTCAGTGTTCTTCAGAGAAACAGAACTTATGTGTGTGTATAGATATAAGAGGAGGTTGGGGATTGGCTCACATGGGTCTTCCCTGGTGGCTCAGAGGTTAAAGCATCTGCCTGCAATGCGGGAGACCTGGGTTCTATCCCTGGGTTGGGAAGATCCCCTGGAGAAGGAAATGGCAACCCACTCCAGTATTCTTGCCTGGAGAATCCCATGGACGGAGGAGCCTGGTGGGCTACAGTCCACCGGGTCGCAGAGTCAGACACAACTGAGCAACTTCACTGATTCACTCACTCATATGGCTAGGGAGGCTGAGAGGACCCCGTGCTGAAGACCCAGGAAGGTAGTTAGTGGAACTTCAGTCAATGTCTGAATACCTGAGAACCGGGAGGGACAGTGTCCAAGTGCAGGAAGAGATGGACATCCCAGCTCAAGTAAGGAGTGAATTCTCCCTTCCTTTGCCTTTTTGTCCTATTTAGGCCCTCTGGGGATTGCACAATGCCCACTGCCTTGGGGAAAGTGATCTTTACTCAGTCTTACTAGTCTTTAGCTGCTTGATTGTGTCCAACTCTTTTGCTACCCCATGGGCTCCTCTGTTCATGGGATTTCCCAAGGAAGCATACTGGAGTGGGTTGCCATTGATCTAAATGCTACAGAAACACTTTCATAGACACACCCCAAAACAATGTTTTACCAGCACTCTGGGCACCCCTTAGTCCTGCCAAGTTGACACACACAATGAGTCAAGTTGACGCATTACATCAATTAAAGCAAAATTATAAACATATTTTGTGTGTGTCACCAAATATAAAATATTTGTATATAGTTCATGAGGACTTCAGATCCAGTGGTGTACTCTTTCCATTAACTTAATGATAGTCAACTTTCCTCTATAGAAGGTAGATTTGGGTTTTGGAAAACAGCCAGGAGTGGTTCAGAGCCAAGTCTCTGTAGAGGCTTTTGAGACTTGAAGCCAAGTGAGTCATGCGAGTGGATGACAGTCTTAGGAAATGCTGGTTTTGACTGAGACATGATTTCCTTCCACCACTCCTGAACCGAACCAGGAGAGCAGTTCTGAAGGAGTAAAACATGAGGTGAGCACACAACCACAGTCAAGACAGCCACTTCCAAAGTGGTCATTTTGAAAAGGATTAGAAGACACAGATGATTATGAAAAGTCGTTCTTATGAGTTTATCTTAATACATCATTTTATGTTATCATTACTGTCTATGAGGAAAGACAGGGGCAAAACTCATTATGATTTGGAAAAATCATGACGTTTCCAGTTTACAGCTGTTGGCAAAAGAAATTGCACATTTTATTACATAATTTTCTTGGTGCTGTATTAGTAAAACACGCTCCACAGCAGTGGTTGTCCAGGTGCTTTATGTAATCTGGATGCAGTGAATTCGTGGTGGTGAATTTAACCACTATAGTTTCAATGTAAGAGTTCCATGACATGTGTGGCTTTATAATTTTGCTAAAGTAGAATTTAGGTCTCATGGGTTAGAAAGTTTGTGAGGGGCTTCCCAGGTAGTCCAGTGGTTAAGACTCCACACTTCTGCTGAAGAGGGCACAGGTTAGATTCCTGGTCTTAGTTAGAGAAATGTAAATCAAAACTGTAATGAGCTATCACCTCACACTGGTCAGAATGGCTATCAACAAAAAGTGTACAAACAAAAAATGCTGGGGAGGGTGTGGAGAAAAGGGAACACTCTTGCACTCTTGGTGGGAATGTAAATTGATACAGCCAGTATGTAAGACGGTATGGAGATTCCTTAAAAAACTGGGAATAAAACCACCATCAGTCAGTTCAGTCTCTCACTCATGTCTGACTCTTTGCAACTCCGTGGACTGCAGCACGCCAGGCCTCCCTGTCCATCACCAACTCAACTCAAACTCATGTCTATTGACTTAGTGATGCCATCCAATCATCTCATCCTCTGTCATCTCCTTCTCCTCCCACCTTCAATCTTTCCCAGCATCAGGGTCTTTTCCAAATAATGAGTTGTTCACATCAGGTGGCCAAAGTGTTGGAGTTTCAGATTCAGCATCAGTTCTTCCAGTGAACACCCGGGACTGATTTCCTTTAGGATGGAGTGGTTGGATCTCCTTGCAGTCCAAGGGACTTTCAAGAGTCTTCTCCAACATCACAGTTCAAAAGCATCAATTCTTTGACACTCAGTTTTCTTTATAGTCCAACTCTCACATCCATACATGACTACTGGAAAAACCATACCCTGACTAGACAGACCTTTGTTGACAAAGTAATGTCTCTGCTTTTTAATATGCTGTCTATGTTGATTATAGATTTTATTCCAAGGAGCAAGCATCTTTTAATTTCATGGCTTTAGATACAATCTGCAGTGATTTTGGAGACCCCCAATACAAAGTCTGTCACTGTTTCCATTGTTTCCCCACCTATTTGCCATGACGTGATGGGACCAGATGCCATGATCTTAGTTTTCTGAATGTTGAGTTTTAAGCCAAATTTTTCACTCTTCTCTTTCATTTTCATCAAGAGGCTCTTTAGTTCTTCACTTTCTGCTATAAGGGTGGTGTCATTTGCATACCTGAGGTTATTGATACTTATCCCGGAAATCTTGATTGCAACTTGTGCTTCATCCAGTCCAGTGTTCTCATGATGTACTCTGCATATAAGTTAAATAAGTAGGTTGACAATATACAGCTTTTATGAACTCCTTTCCCAATTTGGAACCAGTCTGTTGTCCCATGTCCAGTTCTAACTGTTGCTTTTTGACCTGCATACAGATTTCTCACGAGGCAGGTCAGGTGGTCTGGTATTTCCATCTCTTGAATAATTTTCTATAGTGTGTTTTGATCCACACAGTCAAAGGCTTTGGCATAGTCAATAAAGCAGAAGTAGGTGTATTTCTGGAACTCTCTCCATACACCTCACCCTCTCCCATTGTTCATTGCATCAGTATTTACAATAGCTAGAACATGGAAGTAACCTAGATGTCCACTGACAGATGAATGGAAAAGAAGTTGTGATACATATACACAATGGAATATTATTCAGCCATGAAAAAGAATGCATTTGAGTCAAATCTAATGAGGTAGATGAACCTAGAGACTATTATACAGAGTGAAGTATAAAGATAAAAGAGAAAGATAAACATAGAGGGAGATATAAAGAAAGAGAAAGATAAATATTGTATCCTAACACATATACATGGAATCTAGAAAAATGGTACTGAAGAATTTATTTGCAGGGAGCAATGGAGAAACAGCCATAGAGAATAGACTTATGGACACGGGGAGAGGAGAGGAGAGGGTGAGATGCATGGAGAGAGTAACATGGAAAGTTACATCACCATATGTGAAACAGACAGCCAATGGGAATTTGCTGTATGGCTCAGGAAACTCAAACAAGAGTTCTGTATCACCCTAGGGGAGGGAGATGGGAGGGAGGTTCAAAAGGAAGGGGATATATGTAAGCAAACAAAAAAAAGGTTTATGTGGGACTTTCAGGTAGTCCAGTGGTTAAGACTCTATGCTTCCACTGAAGAGGGCATGGGTTTAATTCCTGGTCAGGGAACTTAGATCTTGCATGTCAACTGATCCCAGAGTAAACATAACATAAAACCAACAATTAACAGCCAAAGTATAAACCACAATAACACAAAACAATACAAAGATGCACCCATTTAGAAGCTGAAGTTCCCTCTCCTAAATCTTGGGTCTTTGAGAAATCAGATATGTAATTATAGAATATTTGGAACAAAGAATTATATGAACATTTAATATTAAAATAAAGCAAATGGAGAAGGAAATAGCAACCCACTCCGGTACTCTTGCCTGGAAAATCCCGTGGACGGAGAAGCCTGGTAGGCTACAGTCCGTGGGGTCACAAAGAGTCAGACACGACTGAGCGACTTCACACTTTCACTTTCAAAGCAAATTGATGGCATTAAAGAAAAGCTTGTGTGTCCCTGTGTGTGAGACAGGATGGGTGGGCAAAGGGTTTTCATTTATGAGGTAACTTGTTCCTGAGTCCTTGCTTTCACATGACGTCATCTTTTGTATTGATAAACCCTAAGAGAAATGGAGGCAGCCATTCTATTTTGCTATTTGAGTATTAGGAACATTTTGGTAGATGGCCTTCAAGAAGGTCGAGGACTTATTGTCTTGCACATGTAAACATCTCTGCATGCTTCTCCCTCTTTCAAACACATAGTGCAAGAGGTGACTTCCTTTGCCTAGAAGAGAATTAAAAAATTGGATGGGATCTTGGAGATCAGTGACCCTATTTTAGAGTCAAGAAACCAGGTCTTTGAGAAGTCACATGGGCCACCCATCCCCACACTCTGAGTTTCTGCTGAAACTAAAAGCCAGGTCTGCAGATCCCCATGCTTTCCCCACTGCACCGTGTTCTCTATTGCCCAGCAGCCTCTCTGCTTTACAGCAGTGTCTGTGGCAAGCTAAGGGTAGCTCCGCTTACAATGGACTCACCTGAGGCTCACCTGCCACTTCAGGAGATGGTGCAGTGAGCAGCCCTGAGTACTAAATGGAAATTCTCTGTGGAACTTAGAACAGAGAATGAGGCAGCCCCTGCTTCAACTATATATATTTTTTGAAGAGCCACATGCAGTTGGCCTCATTTAAAAATTCGCTATTTTTTGGCTTGATTATAGGTCCTCTTAAAAACTTAATATGGTAACATTTTTGAATCAATATTTCCTACCAGATAAGAAGTGAAACACAGACCACAGGAAGTGAGTGCATGCATTGTCCACTACCATGCTGCCTCTTGAGCCCAGGTATGACCTTGGAATCCTCAATGGGCAGCCATGACCGATCAATCAGAATTGATGCACCAATTGGTGGGGGCTTCCCAGGTGGCCCTAGTGGTAAAGAATCAGGAGTGCTTGACAATTCAGGAGATATAGAAACATGAGTTCAATCCCTGGGTCAGGAAGATCCCCTGGAAAAGGCAATTGCAACCCACTCCAGTATTCTTGACTGGGAAATCCCATGGACAGAGGAGCCTGGTGGGCCACGGTCAGTAGGGTCACAAAGAGTCGGACATGAGTGAAGTGACTTAGCACGCACGCATGCACGCACCAGTTGTGAAAACTGGTCCTGATATTGGGCTTTCATGGTGGCTCAGATGGCAGAGAATCTGCCTGCATTGCAAATTCAGGAGGCCCACGTTCCATCCTTGGGTTGGGAAGATCCTCTGAAGGAGGAAATGGCAACCCACTCCAGTATTCTTGCCTGGAGAATTCCATGGAAGGAGAAACCTGGCAGGCTACAGTCCACGGGATCGCAAAGAGTTGGACACAATTGGTCAACAGTCCTGATATTGCAGCTTGCTCCAACAGAGCTGGTCATAGGAGATTATCTTTCTACCTATCTTCTGTTTATCTGTCCATCTCTACTGTATCTGTCATCGGTCTATTATTTGTCTATCCATCATCTATCTAATATAAATACATATTTATATTTTATATAGCAATAATGATGGTGATAAGCATAACAACTCATATTTACTGAGCTTCCCTGGTGACTCAGCAGTAAAGAATCTGCCTGTCAATGCAGCAGATGAAGGTTCAATCTCTAGGTCAGGAAAATCCCCTGGAAAAGGAAATGGCAACCCACTCCAATATTCTTGCCTGGAGAATTCTTGGGACAGAGGGACCTGGTAGGCTACAGTCCATGGGCTTGCAAAGAGTCAGACATGACTTAGTGACTAAATAACAACATTTACTGAGTCCTTACTGTGCACCAGACCCTTGCTAAGCATTCTACTGATAATATCTCATTTATTTTCAAGGCAACCTTATACATATGTATGAATATCCTAATTTTACAGATAAAGAACCTGAGGCAGAGAGAGGTTAAGGAATGTGCCTGAATCCTCAGACCTGTCAGTAGAAGCCCCCCAGATCATCTACTTTCTGAGGTCCCACTCCTAATCTCTCTGCCACGTTTGCAGCTTCTGGATGCTGAAAAGTGGACTGACAATCAAGCACTGGTCCCACATCCAGTCCTGCACAGGGATCTGCCAAGACCTCCACTTCTATCATTTCTGTTTCTGTGACACCTCTTTGCCTGGCTTCCTTTGGACTGCCATCTGTCATCTAAAGGCCAGGTGTCTCCCTGGCCCTTGGGTCTCAGGACATGAGATTCCCATTGTCCTGGCCACTCTGTCATTAGAAGACCTGCCAGAGAAAGCAGGTGGGCTGGTTTCACTGGTTCAAGGGTCATTGTTGGGCTGACTTCACTGTGAAACCCATCTGTAGGTGGTGCCGGTGCCTGGCACACACTCTAGGTCTCAGAGCCTCTGCCCTCCTTGTTCTGCTCATTGGCCAGGACTCTCACTCAAGGCAGAAGCAGATTCCCCTCTCCCTGTCATCTTTGGGGAAGAAGTGACAGAGCTCAGTTTACTCTTCAGGAAGTGTTGTGGACTCCTTGCTCTAAGATTCAAAGTCTGGAACAGCATAAATGTGTTACTTGCTATCCATCAGTAGATCAGAGGGAGGAGTTCTTGGCTTGATTTGTAGAGAGAAGTTCCTTAAGAATTAAAATCTGACACTGATATGTATTGGCAAAGATAGGGAACACCAGGCATCACCCATATCCTAAAGTTGGTAGCATAATTGCTAAACCACTTTGGGGAGCCCTTTGGTTACATCTGGACTTCCCTGGTGGCTCAGATGGTAAAGAGTCTGCCTGCAATGCCGGAAACCTGGGTTCAGTTCCTGAGTTGAGAAGATCCACTGGGGAAGGGAGTGGCCACCCACTCCAGTATTCTTGCTTTGAGAATTGCCATGGACAAAGGAGCTTGGTAGGCTACAGACCATGGTGTCACAAACAGTCGGACACATATGAGCAACTAACACTTTCACTTCACTTCACTTGGTTGCACCTAGGAAAGTGGACAGTGTGTACACTCTAAGATCCATCAGTTTCACTCTTTGATATTTTTCCAGGAGAACAATGCATGTGTGCACGAATGTTTATTCCAGCATTTGTGTGATAGTGAAAATAGAAAAAAAAATAATGTATTAACAAGGTTATGGAGAAGAGGACAATGAGGAAGGGACTCTGAGGTGATTTGCTGGGAAAAGGATAAAAGAAGGTTGACTATGGGTGGAGAACAGGGTGTGAAGCAGAGGGGAGCACTGGGAAGTGAAGGGGATGTGATGGGGCCTGGCAGCAGAGGCCTCAGGAGCTGGCTTCTGCCTTGCTCTGTAGAGGAAAGGGGCTTTGACCTCAGGATAAATACAGTGTGACTTTGGCTGCACTTGTGAAAATGCCAAGATTACATTATATTTTCACTATAGGTTTTCCAATCTGAAAGCAAAGACTAGAACATAAGGCTCCTTGAAGAGGGGACATGACTGATTAATTCCTCAATTACATTATTCTTCCTTTATTGAGTATAGAAATGCCTGAATTTCTTGGGCTTCCCTAGTGGCTCAGTGGTGAAGAATCTGCCTGCCAATGCAGGAAACATGGGTTTGAGCCCTGGTCTGGGAAGATCCCACATGCTGCCTGACAATTAAACCCGTGCACCACAACTACTGAGCCTGTGCTCTGGAGCCCGGGGGCTGCAACTCCTGAAGCGCCACGCCCTAGAGCTCGAGCGCCACAAGAGAAGCCACCACAATGAGAAGTCCGTGCTCTGCAGCGAAGAGTATCCCCTGCTCGCTGCAACTAGAAGAAAGCCCTCACACTGCAATGAAGACCCAACACACCCAAAAGTAAACAAGTAATTTTTTTAAAAAGAATTTTCTGAATTTATTTATGTTGCTAAGACAGTTCTGGATTTCTCTGAAACACATCCCTGTTTTGTCAGCTATTGGTTTCGTCAGTTCTGTTTCTGGCTGTCTCATGTACAGTATTCAGCTTTTGTTCTTTAAAGGAAGAGCTAGCAGCAATCCTAGGCCAAGGACCAACCCTAGAAATCAGGAGATATCGACTTCATTGCTAACTCCATCAATAGGACTTCATGTTGCCAACTTCACAGGATACCCCTCCATCCCCTGTGCTCCCTCTTGGGTTTATTTATCCTCTACCCATTGGTAAATCATATTGTCTGAAGTTGAGAAAGTCGTTGTGTGGGACAGAATGTTTTTGTATCTCCCCAGATTCATATGCTGAAACTCTACTCTCCAATGTGATGGTAGTAGGAAGTGGGAGGGCTTCCCAAGTGGCACTAGTGGTAAAGAACACACCTGCCAATGCAGGAGACGTGAGAGATGAGGGTTTGATTCCCGGGTCAGGAAGATCCCCTGGAGGAGGGCATGGCAACCCACACCAGTATTCTTGCCTGGAAAATCCCATGGACATGAGTGAAGCAACTTAGCATGCATGCATGCAAAGAGGAAAAGAAAAATAAGAGTGTCAAGCATTCCTACTGTCAGCCTTTTCTAACGTGAATTTAAAACTGGAATTCACGAAGAACAAGATGGCAGAGGAGCAAGTGGACATGGAATATGGATACATCAGGAAGACACCTTCAGGCACAGAAGTGCATGCAGAACACCAGCTGAGAGTGGACAGGAGGACCTGACCAGCAGAAAAGAATATATAGAACCGTGCAAAACTCGGTAGGAGGAAGAAACTAGGGGGAAAAACAGGAGTGTTAGTAGGACTTGACCTGACCTTGGCAGGTGGGGGAACTAAAGCAGGGGTCTGATCCTCATATCAGGGCAATTGTCTGAGTCAGAGGAGAAACAGTTAAGGCTGAGGGTGAAAAAGCTGATCTGTGGCAGCCTAAATGGAATGAGAATCAGACAGTCTTTCCACAGCCATGCACACCCAAACAGGGATGTGGATCCCTTGGAAGGCAGAGCAGCTGGGAGCTGGATTTTAGGGATCGTGGAGCAATCCCTGGGCGAGGGCTCCTATTGACTGTGGAGAGATGGAACGAAGGGATGTGAGGGAGGAGACTGTGGTGGGAAATGCCTGTGGAGGAAAGCCAGGCAGCCACGGAGGCAAGGGGATACTGCTGAGTCACGCATAGGGGGTGGAGCCGTCACCAAAACCTCTGTCTCTCCACACACCAGCATCGGCAGATGAACAATAGAGAGGCTGGCCCATCAAACACGTGACACACTAAACTAGAGAACAGGACCCCACCGGGTGCTCCTTTGAGTGCCTGAGTGCCAAATTACAGAGTAGGAATCCAGCCAGGGTGCCCCTTTAAGTGCCTGATGCACCGATCTACAGACTAGGACCCCAACCAGGGGGGCCCCTCTATGTGCCTGACGTGCCAAACAACAGAGAAGGACCCCAGGCAAGGAATCCCTCTAAGTGCCTGAATGGGCAGAGCTACAGAGAAAGACTGGCCAAAGAGGCCTTCTGATTGCCAGCTACAAGAGGCTCAAAAAAAAAAAAAAAAAAAAACTCTGATAGGGCCATAACTCCTGTGTCAGAGGCAGTCTGTGTCCCTGCATGCTTGGCACTGCCAAGGTTCCCTCAATCCAAGCAGTTACACCACCTTCATGCTCAACTCTCACTGGGGCAGAACTGCCACAGGCAAAAAAAAGACTTGGGTCGTGTTCAGCTCTTTGCAGCCCTGTGGACTGTGGCCTGCCAGGCTTCTCTGTCAGGGAGAAGGGTTCTCCAGGCAAGAATACTGGAGCGTATTGGCCAATACTGCTTGCCTTACCCTTTTGCTGCTGCTACTGCTGCTAAGTTGCTTAGGTCGTGTCCGACTCTATCACTAGTTCTGATAGCTGTGGACACTGGAGGGAAGAACACACAGAAGTAGGACCAGATTAGAATCTGAGCTGCCCCACAGCAGGTCCAGAGATCAGCACAGCGTCATAGTGCATCCTAGAGAGGTAAGGTGGACTGTGACTCCCAGAGAGGGAAAGGACTCTGACAGCAGTGACTGAAGAAAAACATTTATTATTCTTATGTCTTGACTTGTTCTGTAGATTCTTTTGGATTTTTTTTTTTACTTTTTTTCTTCCCTCCTACCTCTGTTATAGTTGTTGATTTTATTGACACTATAAAATCTAATTAAGCTTTTTAACTGTTTTTTTTTTCCATCTCACATTTTTTATTGTTGTTATAAACCTCTGCCTCTACGTTGGGGTTTTGTGGTTCTATGGAGTTTTCCTTTTTTTTTTCTTCCTTTTTTTTTTCTATTAAAAAACTTTTTTTAAACCTATTTTTTTTCCTATATTTATTTCTGTGTTTGCTTTTCCTACTGTTCTTTTCCTCTTGAAGTTAATCTTTAATGTATATAAATCTTCTTTATCTATCTCTAACTTTACATATCTATTCTTTCTTTCTTTCTTTCCTTCTCAACATATTTGTTAGTTTTTTTTTCACTGCTTTATTCCTCACTTGGTACCTTGTTTTAATTTTGCTTTCCAGATTGTGCTTTAGTTAGTTTTGTTCTTAACTGGTAGATATAATTTTTGATTTCTTTTGTTTGCCAGATCAATCTACTGTACTTTATTTTTGTTGGACTGTTTTGATTTTGCTTATGGGTGTGTATGTATATATTCCATTATTTCAATTATTATTTTCCTGATTTTGTAACTGCTGTTTGTCTGGGGTTCATCTTTGGTTTCTCGTTTTGGGGTATTTGCTTTAATCTCACTTAATGCCATAACAAACCACTTGTGAAATCTTCAGTCCCTCAGCCTTTGGAGTGGAAGCACTGACTCCAAGGCCCTAAACTACCAGAGAAATAAGTCTAGGGAGTATCAAATAGTGAGAACACACACAAAGGAAACCACTTGAATACAAGACCAGGCATCACTCAACCACCAGTAGCACCCTGTGTAGAACGCCTCATCTAAACAACAAACAAAATAAAAATAGAAGCCCAATCATCAGCAGACAGGATCACCACCTCACTCAGCCTTGCCCATCAGAGGAAAGAACAAGCAAACAAAAAAACTCAGCACAAATCTCACACTATATGAAGCTTACACAAACCACTGGACCAAACTTAGGAGGGAAGAAACCAAAAGGAAGAAAGAATCCAACCTTGAAACCTGGGAAAAGGAGACCTCAAACACAGTAAGTTTAAAAAAATTAATGAAAAGACAGAGAAATACTGGAACAGACTAGAAGTCCAAATAAATGAAGAGAAAATAGGCAAACCCTTTGAAAAAGAATTCAAAATAATGATAGTAAAGATGATCAAAAACTTTGAAAACAAAATGGAGAAAATGCAAGAATTAATTAACAAAGACGTAGAAGAATTAAAGAATAAACATATAGAGACAAACAACACAGTTACTGAAATTAAAAATACTCTAGAATCAATAGCAGAATATCTGAAGCAGAAGAATGAACCAGTGAGCTGGAAGATAAAATGGTGGAAATAACTTCTGAAAAGCAGAATAAAGTAAAAAGAATGAAAAGAACCGAGGGTAGTCTCAGAGACCTCTGGGCAATATCAAACACACCAACATTCAAATTATAGGGGTCCCAGAAGAAGAAGAGAAAAAGAAGGGGTATGAGAAAACTTTTGAAGAGATTATAGTTGAAAATTTCCCCAACCTGGAAAGGGAAATAGTCAGTCAAGTCCAAGAGGCACAAAGAGTCTCATACAGTATAAACCCAAGAAGAAACATGCCAAGACACATACTAATCAAACTAACAAAGACTAAACACAAAGAAAGAATATTAAAAGTAGCAAGGGAGAAGCAACAAGTAACATACAAGGGAAACCCCATCAGTTTAACAGCTGATCTTTCAGCAGAAACTCTGCAGGCCAGAAGGATATGGCAGGATATACTTAAAATGCTGAAAGGGAAAAATCTACAACCAAGATTACTGCACCTGGCTAGGATCTCATTCAAAACTGATGGAGAAATAAAAAGCTTTCAGACAAGCAAAAGTTAAGAGAATTCTGTACCATCAAACCAGCTTTACAACAAATGTTAAAGGGACTTACATAGTCAAGAAATACAAGAGAAGAAAAAGATCTACAAAATCAACCCCAAACAATTAAGAAAATGGCAATAGGAATATATATGTCAATAATTACTTTAAATGTGGAAGGATTAAATGCTCCAACCAAAAGACACAGACTGGCTGAATGGATATAAAAACAAGACCCATATTATGCTGTCTACAAGAAATCCGCTTCAGACCTAAAGACACGTACAGACTGAAAGTGAGGGGATGGAAAAATATATTCCATGCACATGGGAAGCAAAAAAAAGCTGGAGTAGCAGTCTTCATATAGGACAAAATAGACCTTAAAAAGGGAAGATTACAAGAGATAAGGAAGGACACTACATAATCATCAAGGGATCGGTCCAAGAGGAAGACATAACAATTGTAAACATCTATGCACAGAACATAGGAGCACCTCAATATGTGAGACAACAGACATAAAAGGAGAAATTGACAGTAACACAATAATAGTAGAAGACTTTAACATCACAGTCACACCAATGGACAGATCATCAAACAGAAAATTAATAAGGACTACAAGTCTTAAATGATACATTAGATGAGATGGATCTCATTGATATCTTCAGGACATTCCATCCAAATGCAGAAGAAAACATCTTCTTCTCAACTGCACATGGAACATTCTCCAGGATAGACAACATCTGGCATCACAAATCAAACCTCAGTAAATTTAAGAACATTGAAATCATATCAAGCATCTTCTCTGACCACACTATGAAACTAGATATCAATTACAAGGGAAAAAGTGTAAAAAACACAAACACATGGAGATTAAACAATATGTTTCTAAATAGCCAAGAGGTTACTGAAGAAATAAAAAAGGAAATTAAGAAATTTCTGGAAACAAATGACAATGAAAACATGGCAACTCAAAACCTATGAGTGAGTGAAGTTGCTCAGTCGTGTCTGACACTTTGTGACCCCATGGACTGTAGCCTACCAGGCTCTTCAAAACCTATGGGACTCAGCAAAAGCAGCTCTAAGAGGGAAGTTTGTAGCAGTACAATCCTACCTCAAGAAACAAGAAAAACACCAAATAGACAACCTAACTTTACACCTAGAACAATTGGAAAAAAGAATGAAAAAACAAAACAAAACAAAATTAGTAGAAGAAACAAAATCATAAAGTTCTGAGCAGAAATAAATGAAAAAGAAATGAAAGAAACAGTAGTAAAGACTAAAAAAACTAAGACCCTGTTCTTTGAGATGATAAACAAGATTGACAAACCTTTACCCAGACTCATCAAGAAAAAAAGAGAAGAATCAAATGAACAGAATTAGAAATGAAAAAGGAGAGGTTACAACAGACAATGCAGAAATACAAAGGATTATAAGAGACTATTATGAAACAACTATGTGGCAATAAAATGTATAACCTAGAAGAAACGAACAGATTCTTAGAAAAGTTCAATCTTCCAAGACTGAAAGTGAAGTCGCTCAGTCATGTCCGACTCTTTGTGACCCCATGGACTGTAGCCTATTAGGCTCCTCTGTCCATGGGATTTTCCAGGCAAGAGTGCTGGAGTGGATTGCCATTTCCTTCTCCATCCAAGGACAGGCATTAGTTCTTCTCTAAATGTTTGATAGAATTCTCCTGTGATCAAGTTTCAAAAATCTCCCCCCAAACCAAAAGCCCAGGACCAAATGGCTTCACAGGAGAATTCTATCAAACATTTAGAGAAGAACTAATGCTTATCCTTCTAAAACTCTTTCAAAAAATTGCAGAGGAAGGAACACTTCCAAACTCATTCTACGAGGCCACTATCACCCTGCTACTAAAATGAGACAGACAACACACAAAAAGAAAACTACACGCCAGTATCACTGATGAATATAGATGCAAAAATCTTCAATAAAATTTTAGCAAACAGAATTCAGCAACACATCAAAAAGCTTATACAACATAATCAAGTTTGGTTTATTCCAGGGATGCGAGGATTCTTCAATATATGCAAATCAATCCATGTGATATACCATATTAACAAATTGAAAGATAAAAACCATGTGATAATCTCAATAGATGCAGAAAAAGCCTCTGACAAAATTCAGCACACATTTATGATTAAAACTGTTCAAAAAATGAGCATAGAAGAAACCTACCTCAACACAGTAAAGGCCATATATGATAAGCCTACAGCAAACATTACTCTCAGTGGTGAAAAGCTGAAAGCATTCTTCCTAATATCAGGAACAAAATAAGGGTGTCCATTTTCACCATTATCATTCAACATAGTTTTGGAAGTCCTAGCTACAGCAATCAAAGAAGAAAAAGAAATAAAAGGAATCCAGATCAGAAAAGAAGTAAAGCTCTCACTGTTTGCAGGTGACATGATACTGCACATAAAAAACCCTAAAGACAGTATCAGAAAATTACTAGAGCTAATCAATGAATTTAGCAAAGTTGCAGGATACAAAATCAATACACAGAAATCACTTGTATTTCTATATACTAACAATGAAAAAACAGAGAGAAATTAAGGAATCAAACTCATTCACCATTACAATAAAAATAATTAAATATCTAGGAATAAACTTACCTAAGGAGGCAAAAGAACTGTACACAGAAAATTGTAAGACACTGATGGAAGAAATCAAAGATGATATAAACAGATGGAGAGAGATTCATTGTTGTTGAGTAGGATGAATCAATGTTGTGAAAATGACTATACTACCAAATGCAATCTACAGATTCAATGTAATCCTTATCAAATTACCAATGGCATTTTTCACAGAACTAGGACAAAAAATTTCACAATTCATATGGAAACACAAAAGATGCTGAATAGCCAAAGCAGTCTTGAGAAAGAATAGAGCTGGAAGAATCAACCTTCCTGACTTCAGATTATACACAAAGCTTCAGTCGTCAAGACAGCATGGTATTGGCACAAAAACAGAAATATAGACCAATGGAACAAGATAGAAAACCCAGAAATAAACTCACGCACCTATGAGTACCTTATTTTTGACAAAGGAGGCAAGAATATACAGTGGGACAAGGAGATCCAACCAGTCCATTCTGAAGAAGATCAGCCCTGGGATTTCTTTGGAAGAAATGATGCTAAAGCTGAAACTCCAGTACTTTGGCCACCTCATGCAAAGAGTTGACTCATTGGAAAAGACTCTAATGCTGGGAGGGATTGGGGGCAGGAGGAGAAGGGGACGACAGAGGATGAGATGGCTGGATGGCATCATTGACTAGATGAGCGTGAGTCTGAGTGAACTCTGGGAGTTGGTGATGGACAGGGAGGGCCTGGCGTGCTGCAATTCATGGGGTCGCAAAGAGTAAGACACGATCTCATGAACTGTAGCCTGCCAGGTTCCTCTGTCCAGAAATTCTCCAGGCAATGGAATTTTCCAGGCAAGATACTGGAGAGGATAGCTGTTCCCTTCTCCAGGGGATCTTCCCAAACTAGGTGTTGAACCCAGGTCTCCAGCATTGCAGGTGGATTTTTTTTTTTAACCATCTGAGCCATCAGGGAAGCCTTATCAGCAAGGAGAAATATAAAATATGTATCTTATATACTTAAAGAAATAAAGGAGAGTATTGAAATTTAAAAGAAAGAACAGGCACATTACAAAGGTCTAGAAAAAGTAATAAAATTCTGGATGTAAAAATATAATAATTGGTATTGAGAACCCAAATGGTTGTGTTAAACAGCAGATTAGGCAGCTGAAGATGCAGACTGAGACGTTTATTGAGAGTGCATCAGAGAGAGTGGCATCATTGATCAACTCAATGGACATGACAGGGAAGTGGTGTGCTGCAGTCCATGCGGTTGCAAAGAGTTGAATGCAACTGAGCGACGACACAACAACAAGCAGAGAGAAACAAAATATGGAAATAAGAACGATAAATGAAAGGATGTGGAAGACAGATTTGAAAGGTCTTACTTGGGTCACCTCATGTGAAGAGTTGACTCATTGGAAAAGACTCTGATGCTGGGAGGGATTGAGGGCAGGAGGAGAAGGGGACGACAGAGGATGAGATGGCTGGATGGCATCACTGATTCAGTGCATGTGAGTCTGAGTAAACTCTGGGAGTCGGTGATGGACAGGGAAGCCTGGCGTGCTGTGATTCATGGGGTCACGAAGAGTCGGACATGACTGAGAGACTGAACTGAACTGAACAGGGATTTAATCAAAAAGAGGCTTCCCTTGCGGCACAGCTGGTAAAGAGTCCACCACAATCTGCTGTTTGATCCCTTGGTTGGGAGGATTCCCTGGAGAAAGGAAAGGCTACCCAGTCCAGTACTCTAGCCCGGAGAATTCCATGGACTGTATAGTCCATGGGGTTGCAAAGAGTTTCATGTGAGTCTGAGTAAACTCTGGGAGTCGGTGATGGACAGGGAAGCCTGGCGTGCTGTGATTCATGGGGTCACGAAGAGTCGGACATGACTGAGAGACTGAACTGAACTGAACAGGGATTTAATCAAAAAGAGGCTTCCCTTGCGGCACAGCTGGTAAAGAGTCCACCACAATCTGCTGTTTGATCCCTTGGTTGGGAGGATTCCCTGGAGAAAGGAAAGGCTACCCAGTCCAGTACTCTAGCCTGGAGAATTCCATGGACTGTATAGTCCATGGGGTTGCAAAGAGTTGGACACCACCGAATGACTCACTTTTCACTTTTAGTCAAAAAGAGAGTCCGGAGAGAAGGATGAAGATGCAACATTTGAAGAGAGGATGGCTCAGAATTTCCTCCAAACAATGACAGATGAGTGAGCAGATTCAGGAAGCTCAACATATCCCTTTATATGATAAAGAAGATTTTGTACTTTATACTTGGTGGAACACTAAGACAAAGAGAAGATTTTAAATGAGAAAATACACATTACCTGATAAAGGCATGATAATTAGATTGACAACTGACTTCTCAAAATCAAAAATAGAAGCAAGACAACATTAAATGGTATCTTCAAACTTCTGAAAGAAACCACTGTCAGCCCAGAATCCTAGAACTAACTTGATACAGTCTATGAGGACAATATTTATTAGTAATTTTAAAAAATATAATTCAGGAAGAAAAGAAATTCACCCAGAAGGAAAATCCAAAATACAGTAAGAAATGAAATAGAGAAAAGCAAAAATGTAAACATTTGGATAAACCTAAGTAACCAAGACTAAAAAGCCTGTTGATACAGTGAAAGAGGAGAGTGAAAATATAATATAGTATTAAGAATAATGTTTTATGTTGTTACTCAGTTGCTAAGTCATGTCCTACTCTGTGTTCTCATGGACTGCAGCACACCAGGCTCCTCTATCCTCCACTGTCTCCAGGAGTTTGTTCAAATCCATGTCCATTGAGTTGGTGATACTATCTAACCACCTCATCCAATGTTTTATCAGTCAGTTCAGTTCAGTCGCTCAGTCGTGTCCAACTCTTTGAGACCCCATGAACCACAGCACGCTAGGCCTCCCTGTCCATCACCAACTCCCGGAGTTCACTCAGACTCACATGCATTGAGTCAGTGATGCCATCCAGCCATCTCATCCTCAGTCGTCCCCTTCTCCTCCTGCCTCCAATCCCTCCCAGCATCAGTCTTTTCCAAAGAGTCAGCTCTTCACATGAGGTGTTTTATAGTTATGTGTAAATTTTTTTCTAGATTTATTTCCACAATTTTGATTTTTTGATGTTTTTGTAAATGATAGTTTTAAAACTTTCCTTTTTAATCATTCACTCTAAACCAGAAAGTTTGTTTAAATATTTGGGTATACTAAGCCATAGTTATGGCATGTGGGTATAGCTCCCTGACCAGGGATAAGACCCAGGCCCCCTGCACTGGGAGAATGCACTGGACTGCCAGTGGCTATTCACTGTTTTGTATGGATATGCAATTGATTTTTCTAAGGTGACACTGTATCCAATCATCTCAATTACTTGTGTATCTGATTACAAGTTTTATGGAGCTTTCTATACACAAAATCATGTAATTATATTGTATAGGAATAATGCCAATTTTAATTTCTTCCTTTCCAATTCCTACATTTTTTTCCTTCCATTTGACAGTGGCTAGAATAGCACCTCACTTCAGTACTCTTGCCTAGAAAATCCCATGGACAGAGGAGCCTGGTAGGCTGCAGTCCATGGGGTCACTAAGAGTCGGACACGACTGAGCGACTTCACTTTCACTTTTCACTTTCGTGTATTGAAGAAGGAAATGACAACCCACTCCGGTGTTCTTGCCTGGAGAATCCCAGGAATGGGGGAGCCTGGTGGGCTGCCATCTATGGGGTCACACAGAGTCAGATATGACTGAAGTGACTTAGCAGTAGCAGCAGAATCTCCAGTAGAATATAATGAGATATGATGAAAATAAGTGTTCGCATTTTATTTTTTATCTCAGGTGGGAAGCTTTCAGTTATTCACCATCAGTATCATATTTGATGTGAGATTTTAAAAATAAAAGCTAATATTATCAGATCTAGAAAGTTCTATTCCAAATTTGTTAAAATTTTGATTATGAATGGATATGACATTCATTAGGTGCTTTTCCGCATCTATCAAATGGTTGTATAAAATTTTATCTTATTTATTCTGTTAATATTATGTTTATTAAGTAACTTTTAATTTGAAGCTAGCAGTAATGGCTATCTGAAATAAATACAACTTGATCATAAATGATTATCCTTTTTATTTATCATTGAATCTGACTTGCTAGTATCTTGTTTCGAATGTTTGCATGTTTTTCTGATTTTTTTCTCTCAAGCCAGGGAAACAGATTTACTGTAGAAGTGACCTGATATCTTAGTTATAATTTTTTTTCTTGTGGTGAGATCTTATAAGAGCTACTTTCTTAGTAACTTTCAAATAAGTAATACAGTATTTATTTATTTATATTTAATAATGTATTTAAAAGTAATAGCATATTGAAAAGCAGAGACATCACTTTGCCAACAAAATGATATATAGTGACTATACATCTGTATAGTCAAAGCTATGTTTTTTTCCAGTAGTCACATGTGGATATGAGAGTTGGACCATAAAGAAGGCTGAGCACCAAATAATTGATGCTTTCAAATTGTGGTGCTAGAGAAGACTCTTGAGAGTCCCTTGGACAGCATGGAGATCAAACCAGTCAATTCTAAAGGAACTCAACCCGAATTGAACTCAATCTCAATTGGAAGGACTGATGCTGAAGCTGAAACTCCAATATTTTGGCCATCTGATGTGAAGAACTGACCCACTGGAAAAGAGTCTGATGCTGGGAAAGATTGAAGGCAGGAGGAGAAGGGAATGACAGAGGCTGAGATGGTTGGATGGCATCATCAACTTGATAGACATGAGTTTGAGCAAGCTCTGGGAGTTGATGATGGACAAGGAAGCCTGGCATGCTGCAGTCCATGGGGTCACAAAGAGTTGGACATGACTGAGCAACTGAACTGAACTGATGGTTGTTCTATTTTTTGAGGAACCTCGCATTATTTCCCACAGTGGCTGCTCCAATTCACATTCCTACTAACAGTGCATAGCTGTTCCCTTTTCTCCACATCCTTACTTGTTATTTCTTATTTTTTTAAAAAAATAATAACCATTCAGAAAACTAAGATCATGGCATCCAGTCCCATTACTTCATGGCAAATAGATGGCAAAACAGTGGAAACAATGGCTGACTTTATTTTCGGGGGCTCCAAAATCACTGCAGATGGTGATCACAGCCATGAAATTAAAAGACGTTTACTCCTTGGAAGGAAAGTTATGACCAACCTAGACAGAATATTAAAAAGCAGAGACATTAATTTGTCAACAAAGGTCCGTCTAGTCAAGGCTATGGTTTTTCCAGTGCACATGTATGGATGTGAGAGTTGGACTATAAAGAAAGCTGAGTGCCGAAGAATTGATGCTTTTGCACTGTGGTACTAGAGAAGCCTCCTGAGAGGCTTGGACTGCAAGGAGATCCAACTAGTCCATCCTAAAGGAGATCAGTCCTGGGTGTTCATTGGAAGGACTGATGTTGATGCTGAAACTCCAATACTTTGGCCACCTGGTGTGAAGAGCTGACTCATGTGAAAGACCCTGATGCTGCAGAAGATTGAGGGCAGGAGGAGAAGGGGACGGCAGAGGATGAGATGGCTGGATGGCATCACCGACTCAACGGACATGGGTTTGGGTGGACTCCGGCAGTTGGTGATGGACAGGGAGGCCTGGCGTGCTGCGGTTCATGCAGTCGCAGAGTCAGACACAACTGAGCGACTGCACTGAGCTGAACTGATTCTAACTGGTGTGAGGTGGCATCTCGTTATGGTTTGATTTGCACTTCCATGATGGTTAGTGATGTGGAGCATCTTTTCATGTACCTTTGGCCATCCTGTGTCTTTTTTGGAAAAATGTCTGTTCAGATTGTGTCTACTTTTTAGTTGAGTTGTTTTCTTGCTGTTCAATGGCATGAATTCCTTATGTATTGTGGTTATTAATTCCTTATTAGATATATGAAGCAAATATTTTCTTCTGTTTTGTAGGTAGCCTTTTCATTTTGCTAATAGTTTCCTTTGCTGCGGAAATCTTTTCAGTTTGATGTAGCCCCACTTGTTTATTTTTGCTTTTGCTGCCTTTGCTTTAGCTTCCCACGTGGCACCAGTGGTAAAGGACCCATCTGCCAATGCAGGAGACATGAGTTTGAACATACCTGGGTCAGGAAGATCCCCTGGAGGAGGGCATGGCAACCCACTCCAGTATTGTTTCCTGGAGAATCCCATGGACAGAGGAGCATGGAGGGTTACCGTCCATAGAGTTGCAAAGAGTTGGACACGACTGAAGCAATTTACCATACCATCCAAAATATCATTGCCAAGAGGAAGTCACTACCTATGTTTTTCTCTGGGAGTTTTGTGGTTTCAGGTTTTACATTCAAGTCTTTGATCCATTTTGAGTTGGTTTTTGTGTAAGAAGTGGTCCCATTTCATTCTTTTTTTTTTTAATTTTATTTTTACTTTATTTTACTTTACAGTACTGTATTGGTTTTGCTATACATTGACATGAATCCGCCATGGGTGTATATGAGCTCCCAATCCTGAATCCCCCTTCCTCCTCCCACCCCATATCATCTCTCTGGATCATCCCTGTGCACCAGCCCCAAGCATCCTGTATCCTGTATCAAACATAGACTGGCGCTTCGTTTCTTACACAATAGTATACGTGTTTCAATGCCATTCTCCCAAATCATCCCACCATGTGCTGTCCAGTTGTCCAGTACCATTTATTGAAGACATGGTCCTTTCTCATTGTACATTCTTGGCTTCATTGTTATAAATTAACTGACCTTTTACCAACTGAGAAATATTGCTCTTTATCTCTAGTTAATACTTCTTGATTGAAAGACTACCTTGTTTGATAGCTAAGTCAACATTCTTTTAGTTGCTATTTGCATAGTATATTTTTCATCTTTTTACTTTCAATATTCTTAGAATATATAGTTTTATATTCAAGGCATCATGTAAGCAGTATATATATATAATCCAGTATGACAAACTTTGCTACTTTCAAATAATATCTTTATTCAGATGTAATTTACATACCATAAAATTCACCATTTTAAAATGTAAAATTCAGTGGATTTTAGTATATCCACAGAGTTTTGCAACCATCACAGCTATCTATTTTAGATCATTTCTATTAATCCCAAAAGAAACACATTAACAGTCACTCTTCATTACCCCCAACTTTCACCCTTGGCAAACACTGATCTACTTTCTGTCTCTATGGATTTGCCTATTCTGAACATTTCCCTGGAATCATACAGTATGTGGATTTTTTGTGAGTGCCTTCCTTCACTTAACATAATGTTTTCAAGGTTCATCAACAGAACTTCATTCCTTTTATTGCCAAATCACATTCTAGAGTATGACTATACCACATTTAAAAAATTCATTTTTCCATTGATGGACATTTGGGTTATTTCTCCTTTGTGGCTTTTATGAAAGGAACATTCAAGTTTCTATATAAGTATGTGTTTTCATTTCTCTTAGATATATATGTGAGAGTGGAATGACTGGGTCATATGGTAACTATATGTCTAGTAATTTGAGGAACTGGCAAACAGTTTTCAAAAATTATGGCACCATTTTACAATCTCACCAACAATTAATGAGAATTTCAAATTCTCCACATCTTTGCCTACACTTGTTATGGTCTATCTTGATTCTAAGCATCTTAGTGGGTATGGAGTGGTATGTTATTGTGTTTTTTGATTTACATTTTCCTTATTCTCTAATGATACTGAGCATATTTTCACATGCTGGTTTGCCCCTCATAAATCTTCTTTTCAGAAATGTCTATTCAAATTCATTACTCATTTTTAAATTAAGATATTTTTGTTTTTTATAGTTATAAGAATTATTTATAAATTCTGAAAAAAGTCATTTATCAGGTTTTTGAGTTCCAAATATTTTCTTCTATTCTATCAGTTGTATTTTCTCTTTCTTGGTGTTCTTTGAAGAACTAACTCCAGGTCATGAAGATTTACCTGTATGTTTTTTTGTAAATGTTTTGTAATTTTAGAGCCTACATTTATATCTGTGATCTATTTTGATTTATATGACCATAAAAATTAGAGTTTATTTCTAGACTCTCAATTCTATTCCATTGATTCACTTGTCTGTTCTTATGCCAGTACCCACCATTTTGTTGTAAGTTTTAAAGCTGGGAAGTGTAAGTTCTCCAATTTTTTTCTTTTTCAACTTGGTTATTCTGGGTTCCTTGCATTTATGTGTGAATTTGGGGATCATCTTGTCAATTTCTATAGAAATAAAAAGGCATCTGGGATATTGATATGATTGTATTTAATCTGTAGACCAGTTTGGTGGAGTATTGCCCTCCTAACAGTATGTAATCTTCTGATCCATGAACATGGAATGTCTTTGCATATTTTTGGTATTCTTTTCTTTCAGTAATGTTTTATGATCTTCAGGGTACAAATCTGTATTAGCTTTGTTAAATTTACTCCAAGTATTTTATTCTTTTTGATTTTATAAATAATTTCTTAACATCATTTTCATATTATTTGTTGTTAGTACATAGGATACAATTGATTTTTGTATATTAATTTTGTGTCCTACAACCTTGATGAACTTATTTATTAGTTTGAATAATTTCTGTGGATTCCTTAGGATTTTTTGTACATAAAAATTCTTTTGTACATATAAAATTTCTTTATATACAAGATCAAATCATCTGTCAATAGAAATAATTTATATATGCTTTTCCAATCTGAGTGAATTTTGTTTTTGTTTTTTTTATTTTTTGCTAATCACTCTAGTGATTGCCTAATCACTCTAGTGACTGAACTGAACTGAATCACTGTAGTGTATTATTGAGTAGAAGTGGCAAGAATGAACAAACTTGTCTTGTTCCTCATCTTAGGAGAAAATATTCAGTCTTTCACCTCTGAGTATGATGCTGTGCTGCGCTTAGTTGCTCAGTTATGTCTGACTCTTTGCGACTCTTTGGACTATAGCCCGCCAGGCTCCTCTGTCCATGGAATTCTCCAAGCAAAAATACTGGAGTGGGTTGCATGCCCTCCTCCAGGAGATCTTCCTAATCTAGGGATCATACCCAGGTCTCCCACGTTGCAGGCAGATTCTTTACAGTCTGAGACACCAGGCAGTATAATGCTGGCTGTGGGTTTCTCCTAGATGCCCTATCTTCCCAGGTGGCACAGTGGTAAAGAATCTGCCTGCCAATGCAGGAGACACAGGTTCAATCCCTGGGTCAGGAAGATCCCCTGGAGGAGGAATTGGAAACCCACTCCGGTATTCTTGCCTGGAGAATCCCACGGGCAGAGGAGCTTGGTGGGCTACAGCCCATGGGGTTGCAAAGTGTCAGACACAACTGAGCATGCATGTATGGCATGGCCCTTTATCAAGCTGAAGAAGTTCCTTCCTTTTCTTAGTTTATCTAGTGTTTTGCCATGAAAGAGTGTTGGATTTTGTCAGATGCTTTTTCTGTGTCTATTGAGATGATCATATTGTTTCTTTCCCCTTATTTTTGGAATACTTTGTATTGGTTTAATTTTTTTTAATGTTAAATCAATCTTGCGTTCCTGGGACAAATCCCACTCAGTCACTGTGTTTTATCCTTTTATCTGCTGCTGACTTTCAATTGCTAGGATATTACTAAGGATGTTTTCATCTATATTTCTTCCAGGACTCACATTATGCATCTGTTGGTGAGTTTGATGTTGTCCTACAGGTCTTTGAAGCTCTGTTAATTTTTCTTTATTCTTTTTCTTTTTTTGTTCTTTATGTCATTTCAGTAGACATACTTTCAAGCTTGCTAATTGTTTCTCCTGGCAGATCAAATATGCTGTTGAAACCCTTTAGTGAATTTCTCATTTCAATCATCCTGTTTTTTTACTCTATATTTCCTATTTGGGTTGTTTTAAATAATTTCTGTTTCTATTTCCTTTTCGGTGAGATATTAAACTCATACTTTTCATTAATTCTCTGGATATGATCATTTTAGTTCTTTGAACATATTTACAATAGCTGATTCAAAGGTTTTGTATAGTAAGATCAACATCTGGGCTTCTTCAGGAATAGTTTTTATTGGCTGCTTCTTTGCCTCTATGTGAGCTATATTTACTTCTTTCTTTGACTGTCCTGTCACTTGTTGTTGAATAGTGGGCATTTGGTGATTAGTGGGCACTTAAAATAATTCAGCCCTTGGGTTTCTTTGGAAGGAATGATGCTAAAGCTGAAACTCCAGTACTTTGGCCACCTCATGGGAAGAGTTGACTCATTGGAAAAGACTCTGATGCTGGGAGGGATTGGGGGCAGGAGGAGAAGGGGACAACAGAGGATGAGATGGCTGGATGGCATCACGGACTCGATGGACGTGAGTCTGAGTGTACTCCGGGAGCTGGTGATGGACAGGGAGGCCTGGCGTGCTGCGGTTCATGGGGTTGCAAAGAGTTGGACACGACTGAGCGACTGAACTATAAAATAATATAATATGGCAACTTTGGACCTTAGGTTCACTCCTTCCCCACAACATTTGTTGTTGCTTATTATCGTCATTGTTTCTGTTTGTTTAGTGACTTTCCTAGGCATATTCTGTAAAGATTTTTTTTTTGCTGTTGTGAATGGCAAGTGGAGCTTCCGTCTGGTTAGCTTAATGCTCGTCTAATGATTAGGCAAAGATTTCCTTAAATGCCTTGAACCTGTAACTACCTCAGCTTTTGCCAAGGAATTCTGTGTGTGTGATGGCGTATACCATCAATATTCCAGTAATTTACAGTTCCGTTGCTCTTCCCATGTCCTGCTTGTGCAGAGCCCCAAGGTCAACCAGAGGTTAGAGAATTCTCAGATATTTCTTAGGCATGCAGGCAGCACTGCCCATGAGCATGACCTTCTAGATTCAAGGAATATTCAGTTCAGTTCAGTTCAGTCACTCAGTCATGTCTGACTCGTTGTGACCCCAAGGACTGTAGCACGCCAGGCCTCCTTGTCCATCACCAATACCCAGAGTTTACCCAAACTCATGTCTGTTGAGTTGGTGATGCCATCCAGCCATCTCATCCTCTGTCATCCCCTTCTCCTCTTGCCTTCAATCTTTCCCAGCATCAGAGGCTTTTCAAATGAGTCAGTTCTTCACATCAGGTGGCCAAAGTATTGGAGTTTCAGCTTCAGCATCAGTCCTTCCAGTGAACATTGGAGCTATTCAAAGTCTTTTACAGACATCTCATTCCCCACATTTTCCTTTAGCGTTTTTGGCCCATTCTTGTTTGGCTCAGTGAAATCTTGCCAGCTGAGGCAGGTGTAATGTTAACTAATTGCCTCTGACTGCTTTTGACACATGCCCAGTGAGCAAGCTCTAAGTCAGGTCAATTGAGAGAAGGCTTATGAATGGGGTTTCCTAGGGATTTTCCAGAAAGGCCAGATACTGTCAGTTCTCTAGGACTTGATTCTTGGGAGGAGCTTCAAAAATTCTCTGCCTCTTTCTGTGGCTGCTAAGTGGCTGTTTAAAGGTACTGTGGTTGTGAGCCTGCTGACTTTTAAGGTTACCACATAGCGATGGAGAGTAGGTGAGGGTAGGAATAGGATAAGTTAAAACACCATAAAGCTCACTGTCCTTACCTATATTTAGCTGCTTTTCTTGAATAGATATTTCTCATATTAGTCTCATATTGGTTAATTTCTAGAGTTCTGAAAAAGTTCCTTTTGATAATGTTTTGCCAGTGTTCTCTGTGTTTATGCAGGAGTGAAATTTTGAAGGTCTTTATCATGTCAACCCAGAAGTCTGCACACAGTCTTTGGTTTTTTCCCCCTGTGTTATATGGTTTGGGGGATCTTAGATCCCCAGCCAGGGATAGAAGCTGGACTCAGTAGTGAAAGCACCAAGTCCTTACCACTGGACCACCAGAGAATTCCTCCAATCTTTGATTTTTAATTAAATTGTTTACAATGAATGAATTATTCTAGTCTATTTGTGTTTATGCCCACTATTTTACTATTTATATTCTGTTTGTTTAATCTACTTTATTAACCTTTTTCCCTTAATTTTATGCTTTAAAAAATAATTATTTTTACCATTTTCTGTTAGCTTTTTAAACACACACACACATGCATACATATACACTGCTGTTCTTTTGTGATCACTTTAAATGTTACAAATGCTGTTTTAAAGAATCTTCTATTAATTAGTATCTTTGCTACTTTTTGATAATGTTAGGGCCTTAAAATCTTTTAACTCAATTTCCCTCCCTCTTGCCTCTTGTATTATTATTATATGCATTTTAATTTACATGTGCAGGAAGTCACACAATACATGGCTTTTTCTTCCAGTCAATAGACATTTTGTGTTACCCATATATTTATCCTTCCTGTTGCCCTTGATTCCTTTGTACATTTCTATCTGCCTGAAGAAATCCCTTTAGTATTTTCTTAATGCAAGTCTGCTAGCAACAACACTTGAAAAATTCCTTTATTTCTCTCTCAGATATTTTTTTCTGGGTGTAAAGTCTGGTGTTGGCATTTATTTTCTCTTAGCACTTTAAATATGACATCTGGCTTAGTGTGCTCAGGCTACTGGAACAAAACATCATAAAACCGGGTGACAAATAGCAGACATTTATTTCTCATAGTTCTGAGGTCCAAGATCAAGGTGCTGGTTGATTTGGCTCCTGGTTAGGATTCTTCTGGTTAGGATCATCTTCTTCCTGTGTTCTTTCATGGTAGAGAGTGAGAGCTTCTCTCTCATGTCTCTTCTTACTTAGGTTGGTGCAAAAGTAATTGTGGTTTTACAGTACTGAACTTTCAGAGAAGGCAATGGCAACCCACTCCAGTACTCTTGCCTGGAAAATCCTGTGGACAGAGGAGCCTGGTAGGCTGCAGTCCATGGGGTCACTAAGAGTCAGACGCGACTGAGCGACTTCACTTTCACTTTTCACTTTCATGCATTGGAGAAGGAAATGGCAACCCACTCCAGTGTTCTTGCCTGGAGAATTCCAGGGACAGAGGAGCCTGGTGGACTGCCATCTATGGGGTCGCACAGAGTCAGACACCACTGAAGCAACTTAGCAGCAGCAGCGTTGAACTTTACCATTTGATATTGGAATACATTCTTCATGTGGTTATATTATACACTGTAATGCACATTTCTTGCTTTATTTATTTGCTAATGTCTTATTGTTTGCTTTTATTTCATACTTGCTTTTGGCTATAGCAATGATGTTAGACAAAAAGCCAGTTTGAGCAGTTTTTTTATTCAGGTTCAAATGGGTCATAGAGCAATGGAAATAACTTGCAACATGAACAATGCATTTGGCCCAGGAATGGATAATGAATGCACAGTGCTGGTTCAAGAAGTTTTGAAAAGGAGATGAGAGCTTAAAGTTGAGGAATGTGGTGGCCAGCCATTGGAAGTTGATACTGACCAATTGAGAACCATCATCAAAGCTGATCCTCTACAACTACAGGATAAGTTGCCAAAGAACTCAAAGTCGACTCTTCTATAACCATTTGGCATTTGAAGCAGATTGGAAAGGTGAAAAACCTTGATAAGTGAGTGCCACATGAGCAGACAAAAAATTTTAAAAGATCGTCATTTTGAAGTGTCATATTCTCTTATTCTATGCAATAGCAACGAATCATCTCTCTATTGGATTGCGAAGTGTGACAAAAAATGTATTTTATATGACAACCAGCAATGACTAGTTAAGTGGTTGGACTGAGATGAAACTCAAAAACACTTTCCAAAGCCAAACTTGTACCAAAAAATGTCACAGTCACTGTTTGGTGGTCTGCTGGCAGTCTGATCCACTACAGCTTTCTGAATCCTGGCAAAACCATTACATTTGAGAAGTGTGCTCAGCAAACCAGTGAGATGCACTGAAAACTGCAATGCTTGCGCCAGCATTGGTCAACAGAACACACCCAGTTCTTCTCCATGACAACGCCCAACTGCCCGTTGCACAACCAACACTTCAAAAGTTGAACAAATTGGGCTGCAAAATTTTGCCTCATCTGCTGTATATACCCACTCTTTTGCCAACCACCTACCACTTCTTCAAACATATCGACAACATTTTTGCAGGGAAACTGCCCCTACAACCAGCAGAAGGCAGAAAATGCTTTCCAAGAATTCATCAAATCCTGAAGCATGGATTTTTACACTACAGAAATAAACAAACAAATTCCTCATTGGCAAAAATGCATTGATTGTAATTGTTCCTATTTTAATTAAGAAAGATGTGTTTGAGCCTAGTTGCAATGATTTAAAATTCATGGTTCAAAACTGCAATTACTTTTGTACCAGCCTAATATAAGATCAGGAGCTGACTATGGATCATATCATGAACTCCTTATTGCCAAATTAAGACTTAAATTGAAGAAAGTAGGGAAAACCACTATATTTGATTCAGGTATGACCTAAATCAAATCCCTTACAGTGGAAGTGACAAATAGATTCAAGGGATTAGATATAATAGATAGATTGCCTGAATAGCTATGGATGGAGGTTCATAACATTGTACAGGAGGTGGTGATCAAAACCTTTCCCCAACCCCCCAAAAATGCAAAAAGGCAAAATGGTTGTCTGAGGAGGCCTTACAACCCATCTGAATGCAGAGTTCCAAAGAATAGCAAGGAGAGATAAGAAAGCCTTCTTCAGTAATCAACTCAAAGAAACAGAGGAAAACAATAGAATGGGAAAGACTAGATATTTCTTCAAGAAAATTGGAGATACCAAGGAAACATTTCATGCAAAGATGGGATCAATAAAGGACAGAAATGTTATTGACCTAACAGAAGCAGAAGAAATTAAGAAGAGGTGGAAAGAATACACAGAAGAACTATACAAAGAAGATCTTCACAACCCAAATAATCACAATGGTGTGATTACTCACCTAGAACCAGACATCCTGGAATGCAAAGTCAAGTGGTCCTTAGGAAGCATCACTACAAACAAAACTAGTAGAGGTGATGGAATTCCAACTGAGCTATTTCAAAACCTCAAAGATGATGTTGTGAAAATGCTGCACTCAATATGCTAGCAAATTTGGAAAACTCAGCAGTGGCCACAGGACTGGAAAAGGTCAGTTTTCAATCCAATTCCAAAGAAAAACAATGCCAAAGAATGTTCAAACTATTGCACAATTGCACTCATCTCACACACTAGCAAAGTAATGTTCAAATTCTCCAAGCTAGCCTTCAACAGTATGTGAACTGTGAAACTCCAGATGTTTAAGCTGGATTTAGAAAAGGTAGAGCAACCAGAGATCAAGTTGCCAACATCTGTTGGATCATCAAAAAAGCAAGAGAATTACAACAAAGCATATGCTTCTTTTCATCGACTATGCCAAAGCCTTTGACTGTGTGGATCACAACAAACTATGGAAAATTCTTCAAGAGATGGGAATACCAGACCACCTGACCTGCCTCCTGAGAAATCTGTATGCAGGTCAAGAAGCAACAGTTAGAACTGGACATGGAACAGCAGATTGGTTACAAATTGGGAAAGGAGTACATCAGGGTTGTATATTTGTCACCTTACTTATTTAACTTACCTACAGAGGGCATCATGCAAAATGCCAGACTGGATGAAGCACAGACTGGAATCAAGATTTCTGGAAGAAATATCAATAACCTCAGATATGCAAATAATACCACCCTTATGGCAGAAAGTGAAGAACTAAAGAGCCTTATGATGAAAGTAAAAGAGAAGGGAAAAGCTGGCTTAAAACTCAACATTCAAAAAAAAAAAAAAAAGGACATACGGGAAAAAAGGATAGTGTGTACAATAGAATATGAGAAATTACATTTGGAGTCTGAATATTTGAATTAAAATTCTGCCTGTACTGAAAAAAATCCAAAAAGCTCAACATTTAAAAAACTAAGATCATGGCATCTGGTCCTATCACTTCAGGGCAAATAGATGGGGAAACAATGGAAACCGTGACACACATTATTTTGGGGGGAATCCAAAATCACTGCAGATGGTGAATGCAGACATAAAATTAAAAGATACTTGCTCCTTGGAAGAAAAGTTATGACCAACCTAGACAGCATATTAAAAAGTAGAGACACTTTGCCAACAAAGGTCCATCTAGTTAAAGCTATGATTTTTCCAGTAGTCATGTATGGATGTGAGAGTTGGGCCATAAAGAAAGCTGAGTGTCAAAGCGATGATTTTGAACTGTAGTGTTGGAGAAGACTCTTCAGAGTCCCCTGGATGGCAAGGAGATCAGACGAGTCCATTCTAAAAGAAATCGGTCCTGATATCCATTGGAAGGACTAATGTTGAAGCTGAAACTCCAATACTTTGGCCACCTGATATAAAGAACTGACTCCTTAGAAAAGCCCCCATTGCTGGGAAAGATTGAGAAGGGGATGACAGAGGATGAGACTGTTGGATGGTATCACCGACTCGATGGACATGAGTTTGCGCAAACTCTGGGAATTGGTGTTGGACAGGGAAGCCTGGTGTGCTGAAGTCCATGGGGTCACAAAGAGTAGAACACAACTGAGCAACTGAACTGAACTGAATATAAAGCACTAACCCTGGATAATTGTTCTTTTGGTCTTGACTTTTGGTTTTATGACAATCTTAGTTTGAATGCTGGGTGTCATGTGTGATAAATTATAGCACTCCGAATGAAGTTGTGTACCTCCATAAAGAATTCGTCCTACACTCTGGCAGACAACAGAAGGAAGATGACTTAAATCTAATCAGGGGTGGAAAGACTCAAGCCTGATTTGTAGCTTTTGTTGGGGCTTGGTTTGAGAACTGAGAAGCTTCCTGATTTTGTCCTTGGTGAGTCCTGAAGTTGAATTTTCATTTCTCAGCACTGTGAAACCACTAAAAACTTTGTTCTGTTTTTCAGCTGTTTCTCCTCGACTTTTCAGCATCATATCTGCTAGGAAGAAAATACTTCAATAGAAAAACTGATGTGGAGTGTCAGACTCACTTCTCTGTTGTTTTTTTTTTTTTTAATCTCCTGAATTTTGACCTCTCAAGACCTGGCTGTTTTGGCATCCACAAACTTCAACTTTTGTCTCTCTCTCTCTCCTTGTGAGATTTTTATATAGCTCTGCTGGCTTTTCAGTCCCACACAAAACTTGGCAAATGCCTCAGGGGGAAAGCTTCATTCAAAAAGTTGGGCTTCTTCAGTGCAGTTTCTTTCTCCTTGGAATCTGCAGTCTCAAGTTCTGGCATCCTTAAAAGGTCTTTAATGCTTTCAAACAGGTTTTTTCTTCCTTTTAATGCATCTTTCTTATTCCCCAACCCCCCATGGGAGTATTGACTTGCTAAGAAGTTACTCCATCATAGCTAGAGTTAAATGTCTGAAGTAATTTTTTAAAAAGACAAGAGAAGCCAAGTTCTCTTCCTGTGGATCATGGGTTGAATGTGACTTGTTGAAGAATTAACATCCCTCCATTCGATTTCTCATGGCTGGAAGAAGGCCCAGTTATTGCTTCTTTGGGCTCCTGTGACAAAGGGTCAAGAGAGGATAGAAAAGAAATGCAAATGCATAACCTTGACCTGGGTTGACATGCCAGACTTGAGGCCATGAGATTCCTTTTAGAGCCAAGTGTGAGGATGAATGGCCTGGTGCTGTGAGCATGCCTCTTTCTCTGGTTGTTTTCTGAAGTGATGGAGAAGAGCCAGAGGGGTAATGGAAGATGTGAAACCTAAGATACAGGAGGATTCAGCAGGAAAACTGGGCAATTCGCTTCTAAATGTATCTGCTGCCTCTGAATTGTATCTACCAAGCAAAAAAAAAAAGGAGAAATCTGGCAAACATGATCATTAATTACGTCATTTGACTGTTTACTTCAACCAAGTTAGTTGGTTAACTGCTAGGTTTCCATGCCACTTTGAATTACTCAGGGATAGCAAAATGAGAAGGGGGATTAAAGCACATATCTGATACTTTTCTATAAGCTGTTTTCTATATTTGGCCTTTATGGTACTCTACGATGAGACTGTTTTTGCATTTTCTTTGGAAAATAACAGAAGAGCCTCATCTGGATTTCCAGTCTATTAACTGACTTAGGTCCTAAGATTTGGCCAGTTCTTCACTCTGAGGTTCCAGGCATTATTTAGCCATGTATCTAACAAGGTGCATGTAAGAGCAAGATGGGAAACTTCTGGAGGGGCTGGCCATGTGCCCCTGGCCTTGGAGAACAGAGTGTAGAGGCAGCATGCAATTCATTTTCAGGAACTTTATGTCCCTGCATTGAAGGTTATTATATACCCTTCTGTATTCATTCATTCATTCACTTATTATTGAACATGGTTCATGTGCCAGGCACTATACTAGGTATGGCAGATACAACAATGAATGAGACAGATCTTTGCCCAGAGGAGTTCAACATCTGGCTAGAGAGTGGGTGCTCTAAGTCAATGATGTTACTGTGGATGAACAATGCATACACACGGAACAGTGGGCGCATGGAGCTGGGAAGATGGAGACTGCTTGAATGGGTTAGAGAAGGTTTGTTTCACAATTAGAAATTGAAACTGATAGATGGCATATAAATAAGATTCCTGCCTTGAGGGGCAGAAGTTGGGGAGGAAAGTGTTCTAAGGATGGCAACAGCACATACTAAGACACATGGGACAATGTGTTCTTCTGGGGAAATGCCAGATGCTCACTGAGCCTAGAGCCTGTGGTGTAGGCTGGAAAGAGGGACTCTCCTGCAATGCTTGGGGAGACCTTGGAGAATTTTAAAGAGGAATAGTCACTTGACCAACTTTGAAATGTTGCTATAATGGTAACAGGATGAGCAGAGATTTGGAGGCAACAGGAGATGATTTAACGCCTAGGCCACTTTTTCACTGTAACCTTGAGGAGTTTCCCACATACCACTGAGCTGAAATAGAATGGTAACACATTCCTTGAAATACTGTTGAGAGAATTAGAATTTATAAAGCACCCAGAACAGTATCTGAAATTTGTCATTATAATTATTGCAAGATTAATATAATGTATTGGAAAATAGAAGAGTTTCTGAGTTAGTGCCCTGGGTTCTTTTAAAAAAATATTTTAATTAGTTAATTTATTTGGCTGTGACAGGCAGGAGATTTGATGACCCACACCTATTGATCATTTGCATACTACCCTATGTGTACTAGTGTATTCGCAAATATTCTGGTTCAAGTTTAATTTAAGGCACATGGAAAAGCTGGGTTTCTTTGCCATATCTGAAGTTAGGGGTGGCCATGGATTTGCTTTGACCAATGGATCCCAAGGCGTAACTAAGTGCATCCTGATGAGTGGGAGCTTTCAGCACCACTTTACTATTTCCTCAATGGTATGTCAGCCAAAGTATATCCAGAAAAATGGAACTGCTATGAATGTTATGAGATAAAGGACTGATTTCAGAAATTAGATATTACACAATGGTGGGGGGAGCGTAGAGGTGAAAGTGTTAGTCGCTCAGTCATGTCTACCCTTTGTGACCCCATGGACTGTAGTACACCAGGCTCTTCTCTCCATGGGATTCTCCAGGCAAGAATAGTGGAGTGGGTTGTCATTCCCTTCTCCAGGGGATCTTTCTTTCTTTCTTTTTTTCAGTTCAGTTCAGTTCAGTCACTCAGTCATGTCCGACTCTTTGTGACCCCATGAATCACAGCAAGCCAGGACTCCCTGTCCATCACCATCTCCCGCAGTTCACTCAGACTCACGTCCATCGAGTCAGTGATGCCATCCAGCCATTTCATCCTCTGTCGTCCCCTTCTCCTCCTGTCCCCAATCCCTCCCAGCATCAGAGTCTTTTCCAATGAGTCAACTCTTCCCATGAGGTGGCCAAAGTACTGGAGTTTCAGCTTTAGCATCATTCCTTCCAAAGAACACCA
>SJYC01072391.1:0-18761 GCA_006408675.1 Madoqua kirkii
AAGAATGCTCAAACTACCGCACAATTGCACTCATCTCACCTGCTAGTAAAGTAATACTCAAAATTCTCCAAGCCAGGCTTCAGCAATACGTGAACTGTGAACTTCCAGATGTTCAAGCTGGTTTTAGAAAAGGCAGAGGAACCAGAGATCAAATTTCCAACATCGGCTGGATCATGGAGGAAGCAAGAGAGTTCCAGAAAAACATCTATTTCTGCTTTATTGACTATGCCAAAGCTTCTAATTGTGTGGATTACAATAAACTTTGGAAAATTCTGAAAGAGATGGGAATACCAGACCACCTGACCTGCCTCTTGAGAAATATCTATGCAGGTCAGGAGCAAGAGTTAGAACTGGACATGGACCAACAGACTGGTTCCAAATAGGAAAAGGAGTACGTCAAGGCTGTATATTGTCACCGTACTTATTTAACTTATATACAGAGTACATCATGAGAAACGCTGGGCTGCAAGAAACACAATCTGGAATCAAGACTGCCGGGAGAAATATCAATAACCTCAGATATGCAGATGACACCACCCTTATGGCAGAAACTGAAGAGGAGCTAAAGGGCCTCTTGATGAAGATGAAAGAAGAGAGTGAAAAAGTTGACTTAAAGCTCAACATTCAGAAAACTAAGATCATGGCATCCAGTCCCATCACTTCATGGGAAATAGATGGGGAAACAGTGGAAACAGTATCAGACTTTATTTTTTTGGGTTCCAAAATCACTGCAGATGGCAGCCATGAAATTAAAAGATGCTTACTCCTTGGAAGAAAAGTTATGACCAACTTAGATAGTATATTCAAAGGCAGAGACATTACTTTGCCGACTAAGGCTGGTCTAGTCAAGGCTATGGTTTTTCCAGTGGTCATGTATGGATGTGAGAGTTGGACTGTGAAGAAGGCTGAGCGCTGAAGAACTGATGCTTTTGAACTGTGGTGTTGGAGAAGACTCTTGAGAATCCCTTGGTCTGCAAGGAAATCCAACCAGTCCATTCTGAAGGAGATCAACTCTGGGATTTCTTTGGAAGGAATGATGCTAAAGTTGAAACTCCATTACTTTGGCCACCTCTTGGGAAGAGTTGACTCATTGGAAAAGACTCTGATGCTGGAAGGGATTTGAGGCAGGAGGAGAAGGGGACGACCGAGGATGAGATGGCTAGATGGCGTCACTGACTCGATGGAGGTGAGTCTGAGTAAACTCCGAGAGATGGTGATGGACAGGGAGGCCTGGGGTGCTTCGATTCATGGGGTCGAAAAGAGTCGGACACGACTGAGTGACTGAACTGACTGAACTGAACTGAACTGAATATTTATTTTTTTTAATTTTTAAATTTTATTATCAATTTATTTATTTTAATTGGAGGCTAATTGCTTTACAATATTGTATTGGTTCTGCCATACATCAATGTGAATCCACCACAGGTGTACATGTGTTTCCCATCCTGAACCTCCCTCCCATCTCCCTCCCCGTACCATCCCTCTGGGTCATCCCAGTGTACCAGCCCCAAGCATCCGAATCACCAGTCCAGGTTCGATGCATGATACAGGATGCTTGGTGCACTGGAATGATCCAAGGGATCTTTCTGACCCAGGGATCAATCCTGGGTCTCCCTCATTGCAGGCAGATTCTTTATTGTCTGAGCCAATGGCGTGGGTAAGGGGGAGGTGGGCTGGAAAAGTGACAGTCTGGAAACTTGGAGGATTATCAGTGAGGTTGTTAGCCATTCTTCCTGAAGCACTGGTGAGAGTGGACAAGTTGGAGCTTTCAGGGGAATATAAGAGGCCTGTTATATCCAGCCACTACAGAAGGACCAAGAGCAGGGAGCTTCTGGAGGTGTCCACGGAAGGCTGCCTGAGTTCATCTGGCAGTGAGTCTTGGTCATTGGGATCTACATTCCAGGACATGAACTGGATGTGGAGCAGAGGAAGCACAGACAAGCTGAGATCCCTGGGGCATCTCTGTGTTTGCTATTTCTGTATCCAATGACACTCTTCAGAAGGTAATTGTGCTGCTTCACTTTAGCCTCTCACATCTTTTAAATTTCCCCTTTAACCAAGAACCGTTCAGGGAAGAGAATTCTGGAACCAATTTTAACCAAGAACCATCCAGGGAAGAGAACTCTGGAACCAATTCTAACCAAGAACCATCCAGGGAAGAGAATTCTGGAACCAGTTTTTAACCAGGAACCATCCAGGGAAGAGAATTCTTGAAACGGAATTCCCAGTTTAACCAAGTTGTCCACAGAACAATCCAGCATAGTTTTTGCTAACTTAGCATCTACATACACCTCTTTTAACCATTATTTTCAAATAAGGGCAGTAGAAAAATAATGCTTCCACCTAACACGATGAACAAGTATCCATGTACAGTAAAAAAAAAAATATGGTAACTTCTCCCCCAAAGAAGATACCCAAAGCCTCTGGAGTTTTTGATGAGAAATCGGATTTTATTCAAATCTTTGTTCTCTTGTATGTAATGCGTCATTTTCTTCTGGCTACTTTAAAATTTTTCTCTTTATTTTTACTTTTGGCATACAGCTATGATGTGCCTAGGTATGGTTTTCATCTTATTTATAGCTTTTTTAAATTTGTAGGTTTATGTCTTTCACCAAATTTGGGGAAATATCAGCCATTATTTATTAAAACATTTTTTTTACTCCAATTTCTCTCATCTTTCCTGAGACTCTAACTACATGTATTTTGATATACCTTTGATATCTTAAAACTGGTTTCTGCTGCTGCTGCTAAGTCATTTCAGTCGGGTCCCACTCTGTGCAACCCCATAGACAGCAACCCATCAAGCTCCTCTGTCCCTGGGATTCTCCAGGCAAGAACTCTGGAGTGGGTTGCCATTTCCTTCTCCAATGCATGAAAGTGAAGTCACTCAGTAGTGTCCAACTGGTTCCTAAGGCCCTGATAATTTTCAATCTTTTCTTTTTTAACTGAACAATCTCTATGGACCTTCAAGTTCATTGACTATTATCTCCATTCTACTTTCAAGGACATGCAGTGAGCTTTTCATTTCAGGCCTTGTGTTTTTCAATTCCAGAATTTCTGTTTGGCTCCTTTTAATGATTTCTGGTTCTGTTTTTCTTCAAGTCAGTTAATGTAGTTCAAAAGCCATTTTGAAATCCAAGACTGCTAATTTCAGCATCTTTTTGGTCCCTAGTGATTGTCTTTCCTTTTAAGAATGGGTGACCTTTCCTTGGTCCTTCATTGGTTGAGTAGTTTTGTTTTTTTTTTAATACTCTGGATAATAAATTCTGTTGTGGAATTCTGGATTCTGTTATATTATTTCACAGAGGGTTGACTTACTTTTTGCTTTCTTTGTTTCAGCATCATAGTTTGGCTGAACTCAGACTACAAACTCACTTTTAATGCTCCCAAGCCCTGTTTTTATTCCTGGTAGAGCTCTTCGTTTGCCTGTTTGTTTTATTTTGGCTGTGGTGGGTCTGCTCTGTGGCTAGCGGGACTCTCTAGCTGTGGTGCATATGTTTAGTTTCCCTGTGGCATGTGGAATCTTAGTTTCCAGACTGGTGATTGAACCTGAGTCCGCTGTGTTGGGAAGGAGGATTCTTCAGCACTGGACCACCAGAAAAGTCCCTGGTAAAGCTATTTTAATTGCGTGACAAGAATGGATTTCAGTGTGAGTTACTCCCCTACTAAATTGTAAGCTTGTCAAAGTAAGAAACTGGGTTTTATTCATTTTTTGTGTCTTTCACATACAGCTTAATGTTGCACACAATGGCCTTGCTACAATGCTGAATGCATGAATTACTTTAATTTAGGACATACCCACTAAATCAAAACACTGTTATAGAAGACCCAGGGAACTTCTCCAGTGGCCAGTGTGGGGAAGTGGTTAAGACTCTACACTTCCAATGCAAAGGGGTGTGGGTTTGATCCCTGGTCAAGGGACTAAGAACCCACATGCTGCATGGCCAGGAAACTTATTAAAAATATATAATTAGACCAGAGAAGGAAGAGGGGAAACTGGGAGTCTTATGAATACATATCAACATCCACCCTCCTATGCTTAGAGTCATTTTCAATTGTTAATCCTCTATCAAGAATGTGGGCCTCAGTCACCTTTAATCTTCAGGATTTACACCTTCATCTTTTATTCCCTACAGAGTGCACATCATAGAAAGCCCCATTACAGTAAAATAATTAAAACAGAGGGTTGTGATTATTCAGTCATTGCTTTAGCTGCATTCCTGCAGTGTGGAATCACTCTAGAAGTAATAAAAATGAATCGCAATTCAAATTCACAATTGGAGCCTGCTTACTCATTTATTGAATAAACATTTGAGCACAGTGATGTTGCAGGTACTAGGTCCCAGAAATATAAAAATGAATAAGCGCCGTTCCTGTCCTCAAGGGGTGAGGAAAACACAGAGGTTAATCATTTAATCAGTTATTTGTAGATTCTACAAATATTTGCTGAGCACCTATTTTGTGCTGAGAACTTCGCTAGAAGCCAGGGATACAATAATGAGAAGATTAGTATTGTTTTAATCTTCTCGTTAGAAGGTGCCCTCAGGAAACTCAGAGTTTCTCTGGAAAGTCTCAGCTCTAAGAGAGGTTTTCTTATGTTGTAGTCATCCAAGTACTACTCTCACTGTGTTTTTTTTTCTTTTGGCCTTGGTGCATACAACATACACTATTAATTCATATTTTGTTTCACTCTTTAAAATCTTAAATCAATTCCATTCGAAAAGGAAGGTTATATAACTGATTGGATATGCTACTTATGCTTTTCAAGTTCACATTAAAAAATACAAGATTATTTAAGTGCAAAATGACTAAATGCAAAATACCAAGTGTTATATGTTCCACACTCTGGGAAACACTGCCTGAAGCATGTAAATGTTGTTTAAAAGATATTTATGAAGTGCAAAGAGCTTCCCAGGTGGCACTAGTGGTAAAGAACTTCCTGCCAATGCAGGAGGCACAAGAGATGTGGGTTAAATCCCTGGGGAAGATCCCTTGGAGGAGAGCATGGCAACCCACACCAATATTCTTGCCTGGAGAATCCCAGGGACAGAGGAGCCTGGCGGGCTACAGTCTGTAGGGCTGCAAAGAGTCAGACACGACTAACGCAACTTAACACACACACAAAGTGCAAAAAGTGTAACAGAATGAATCCTGTTATGAGTCCTGTCTATGGGGGAATTCCCTGTCTGACTCTGCGACCTTGTGGACTGTAGCTCTGCAGGCTCCTCTGTCCGTGAGATTCTCCAGATAAGAATGCTAGAGTGGGTTGCCATGCCCTCATCTGGGGATCTTCCCAACCCAGGGATTGAACCTACGTCTCTTATGTCTCCTGCGTTGGCAGGAAGTTTTTTACCACTAGCGCCACCTGGGAAGCTCACATTGCAAGGTGAAGAGATGTTAAGATTGTGGAAGAAATTCAAGTTGCTCATCAGCTGGTTTTATAGTAAGGAAATTATGTCGGATGATGTGGAAGGGCCAGTGAAATCAGAAAGCAGAAGAGGGGGAAGAAGAGAGTGAACATGATTTGATGTTAAAAGGATTCGATGGTTATGGCTGGCTGTAAAGATGAAGGAAGGGGCCATGAGCCAAGGAAAGCCTGTGGCCTCTAGAACCTGGAAGAGGCAGGAAAACAAACTCTCCGGAAATTCATGCAGCCTTGATTTTTGACAGGTAACCCATGTTGGATTTCTAGCCTACAAAATTCTCAGATAATCCATTTGTTTCCTGGTGACTCAGAAGTAAAGGATCTGCTCGCCAATGCAGAAGATGCAGGTTTGATCCCTGGGTCAGGAAGATCCCCTGGAGAAGTAAATAGCAGCCCACTTCAGTATGTTTGCCTGGGAAATCCCATGGACAGAGGAGCCTGGTGGGCTACAGTCCATGGTGTTGCAAAGAGTTAGACACTACTTAGTGACTAAACAACAGCAAAGTTTGCGATCATCTGTTACAGCAACCATGGAAACTAATACCACCCGACAGTGCCAGATGCATCTTAGGCATTCATTAAAAATAAACCAAACTGAGTGGGGCCTTCTCTCTAAGTTCTTTAAGGGCATGGACCACATCTTCTTGTCCATTGTAGACCCAGTAGCCACCATCACACTTAGAAAATAGTTGGAGGTCGTTGACTAGTTTGAGTGCATTTTGAAGGAAGGCACTATTTGAACTGACTTTTCAAGAATGGGTGGGAGTTGAGACTTCCTTGGTGGTCTACTGGTTAAAACTCTCTTCTTCCACTGCAGAGGTGCGGGTTTGGTCCCTGGTGGGGGAACTAAGATCCAACATGCCGCAGGGCACAGTCAAAAAAAAATGAATTAACTTTTTTAAAGGTTAAAAAAAAAAGAGTGGGTCAAAGTTTACTATGCTTGGAAATAGACTGAGGAAGGGCTCTGGAGATGGGGGAACTAGATGAGCCAAGACATCAGTGTTCATGGTATGTTTGGAGAAATAAATGATCCTCTGGCAGAAGACAGCATGCTCAAAGAGAATGAGTGATAGCTAACCCAGGGCAGTGGCAGGGAACAGGCCAGAAAGGACTTGGGTGGCATGCCCAGGAGTTTGAGTTGAGTCTTAATCATCACGGGGAGTCATGTATCCATTTCTTCCTGCATGGCACTAAAGGCCATGGGGGCTTGCATGCTCTGCAAGTTGGTTTCTTCATAATGTCTACTGGAAGCTTGTTTTTCCTGGAACCAGGATCCTTGCAATTCATGCAGATGTGTTGGGAGAAGGCCTGATCTTAGGGGCTTGGGTTCTTGGGCTGGGGGTCAAGTCTTGGACATCAGGAGTGGTCAGACAGAGGGAGCCAAGCATTCTGAAAAGCCTGGGCTCCCTTGAGCTTCCTCCGGTGGGAGCTGACGAGCTGTCAAGGTTTCCATCATAAATCCCACACTTCATGTGTTTGCAATGTGGCCACGGGGATACACGTGGGAACAGGGCCGGGTGTGAGGGCTTAGTTCTGGAGGCAATGCTTCCTCTCTTTTCCTGTGCCTTTTCGAGAGAGCTTATTTTGCTTTCGCAAAGTTACAGTGAGGAATAAAGGGGCAGTAATGAGTTCCAGATGCTTTTATTTTGCTCCTTCTATAATTGGAAGCAAAAATATAGCATGGCTTTTAAATTGAAAGTGCCAGAGAGGAATGATGCTTTTAGCTCTGGGGTTTGAGCTGTGATTTAGAGCCCAGCATGAGACTCTGGCCGTCATCACCACACACCAGCTAGGCCACACGGCTCCCCGCAGACCCAGCTCCAGGCTTTATCTCAGAGCCTGAATGAGGTTCAACTGTGAGTCCTATTTTAAGAAATGCTAATGCATGGAACCCAAACTTGCAAAGCAGACAGATTTAGGCAGAGTGAGCAGTCACGCATTCAAAGGGTGATTGTCTTGCAGAAGGCCATTGCGCTTGCCTCTTTTAATTGCGTCTCCCTTAGTGCATCTAAAAGTTTCCCCGCACATCGTTAATTTGGGGGGAAGGGGACAAAGAACCTTCCAGTCGAAGTTCCAAATGTGAAGTGCCAAGTGAGGATCAATGAAAACAAAAAAAAAAAGAGAGAGAGACCAGATTCTTGAAGTGTAAAATGATCTTAGGAAGAAAGAATGCTTGAGTTACTGTGGATTTGTTTGTACAATATCTAAGTTTTCAGGAGATCTTGAAAGCCACCGTGAGAAGACCTGACTCTGAGTCACATGTGGAATTGGAATCCTTGTACGTTAAACAAAGCAACCCTAAAGGTGCAGGAGGAAACACCTGAGACCTTTTGGAAACTTTGTTTCTTCCTTTTTGACCAATTGCTGTTGCAAAATGGAACCAGTGTGGAAAGTTAGATTCGGGTTTAGACTATGGGAAAGCAGTTGGCCTCCACTATAAGACTCAATAATAGCAGATTACGCTCTCTCCAGAAAGATCATTTTTAACAAAAAGCAGATCCCAGGCGCCCAATCTAAAGCAGGCCAGGATGGAAAGATAAAGCTAAATAAATGGCCACTTCATCCTGACATGATTTGCACAGCCCACTGATACAAACAGGCATTCTGGACTCAGCACTGAAATCTAAGTCTGGCCTTTTGTTTAGCAAACCAAATAGTTCAAGATCTCCTTTGATGCCAAAGCTCAGGTCTTGATGAGCAAATGAAACTAACTGACATCTCCCTCATTTGTCTCACTCTTGCTCTCGCACTGTCTTTATTTTTTTTTAATTTATTATTATTATTATTATTATTCTGGTTGCAGTGGGTCTTTGTGGTTGTGGATGAGCTTTCTCTAGTTGGGTGGTCAGGGGCTCTTCTCTAGTAACGGTGCTCAGGCTTCTCGTTGCGTTGGCTTGTCTTACTGCATAGAGCAGTCTCCAGGTTCAGCAGTTGCCGCACTCAAGTTCCGTAGTTGTGTTTCACGGGTTCTAAAGCGTGGGCTCAGTAGTTGTAGTGCATGGACTTACTTGCCTTGTGGCATATGGGATCTTCCCAGACCAGGGATCGAACCCATGTCCCCTGCTTTGGCGAGAGGATTCTTAATCACTGGACCACCAAGGAAGTCCTTCCCCTTGCCTTTTATGCAAGTATTACTCCTCAGCTTCTTGAGCTGCCATCCACTGAGTACATACACTGTGCTGGTTGACTTCCAGAGGTACACAGTATTACTCCCATTCTCCAGACCTTAAACCGATCAGCCAGTTCCAAAGCATATAGTCTTTCCCTACATTCTGACCTGTCTAATCATGAGTAGCCCACAATGTGGTCTAAATAGATTGCTCTGAGGTTTTTAACCCTTTTGGAATCTTACTGATCTTGGGGGCTCTGTCCTGGACCTACTGGGGTCTAAGCCTCTGGGGTCTAAGCACCTGTGTCTTTGAGCCAGGTGTGCAGTGGTGCTACGAGCCATCAACAGAGCATCTTAGGTGATGCAGGGCTTAGGGGGTGATTTGAGAGATGAGCCCCTTTTAGGGAGCCCTCTGCTCTGTGATGGGGCTTGCCAGTGGCTCAGACTGTAAAGAATCTGCCTGCAGTGTAGGACACCCAGGTTCGATCCCTGGATCGGAGAGATCCCCGAGAAGGGAATGGCTACCCACTCCAGTATTCTTGCCTGGAGAATTCCGTGGACAAAGGAGCCTGGTGGGCTACAGTCCATGGGGTCGCAAAGAGTTGAACAGGACTGAGCAACTAACACTTTCTGCTCTGTGACCTGCCCATTGCCTCTCACATGGCCTGAGAAGTCAACCAGGGAGACTGAGGCAAAGGCATACTCCTCATTCCTGGCAGGGCCCTCTTTCCTGACCTTCTGAGTTGACTGGGCAGTTCAGAAGGACACTTTGGGGATCCATGTCAGTCCCCATTAGAGCCAGGTTTCTGTCCCTCCCCTCTGTTGCCCACTCCTATTGGTTCTGAGCACCTGAGGAGGCTTCCCGAGAAGTTTTCCCTAGTTCCTATGGGAAAATTGTTAAGCCAGAGCTTAAAATATGGAGGAAAAAAGGAGAAAACTTGAGAGGCACCCACTCCCCCCAGTGCAGTCCATCTGTCTCCAAAGATGTGAGGTGTTCTCAGCTCACCTTCTTCCAAATGGCTGGACCTTGTCCAGTTTCCCCCTCTTCCCATTTTGTTGGTGCTTCCACTCCACTGAGTATTTTCAAGGACCCACCTCCAAGGGGAGGAACGGGAGGCAGAATCTCCAAGCTGCAGTAGCTTGCTGCGGTAACTTTCTGCGGTTAGGGGATTCTTGAGGCTCTCACCCTGTAGACCACGGAAGCCAGGGACCGCTGGAGCTAAGCTTCTAAAAGCAGACATAAACCCACTCTTCCTCCCTCATTAAACACATCAAGCCTAGGTCCTCTTAGAAGGATATGAAATGTGTGAGTTTCCAAAAAATGTCATTATAGGCACGATTGTCTTCTTGGAACTCAGCTTATGTAAATAAGTAAGGGAGTGCTCCCTCAGCTCTTTATACGCCTTCACTGCAATGCTGATTTTACTGAGACAACTTGGAAACCATCTACATGAACAATAAGAGAGAATTAGATAAATGAATCCCATCACTATGGAAAGCCATGATGTACATTCTTACTCCTTTGGATCACGGAAGGTTATTTATGATATTCTAAGTCCAGAAGTAGGTCACAAAACAATATGAACACTATGATCTCATTTTTGCATCTGGAAAAATGCACACCAAACTATTACTAATCACTGTCTCTGGGTAAGGAGTGAAAGTGGTTTTTATTTCCTCCTCCTTTGCATGTCTATATTTTCTAACGATAATACTGAAGAATGTGCAATTTTTGTTCAACTGGTACAAATCTAATGCTGCTGTTGCGTGAGGTCAGGCCTCTGAAAGTGAGGCAGAAAGAAGAGGGAACACAGGCCCCTACACAATCTCCAGCCCCAACTCTACTTCCCAACCACCACTGATGTCAACAGTCATGGTGTGCATTACTTACCAGCAAGGCCTTCACATTTTTTCATTAACCAGAAAAGAAAACAAATACAATCAGACTCCACAGTAACCACATTCTGCTCGAGGTTGCCTTTGTGAAGAAGTGCTGGTCTCTCAGTCATGTCCGACTCTTTGTGATCCCATGGACTATATAGCCGACCAGACTTCTCTGTCCATGGGATTCTTCAGGCAAGAATACTGGAATGAGTGATTGATTGATTCCATCACTCAGTTGTGTCCGACTCTTTGCGACCCCATGGACTGTAGCCCACCAGGCTCCTCCATTCATGGGATTCTCTAGGCAAGAATACTGGAGTGGGTTGCCATTTCTTTCTCCAGGGGACCTTCCCAACCCAGGGATTGAACCCTGGTCTCCCGCATTACGGGCAGACGTTTTAACCTCTGAACTACCAGGGAAGCCCACTGGAATGGGTAGCCATTCCCTTCTCCAAGGGATCTTCCTGATCTAGGAAATGAACCCAGGTTTCCTGTAGGCAGATTCGTTACCTACTCGGGAAGCCCAAGGGTGCCTATAAGAGTTGTAAACCTTCAACCCAAAGCGAGCCAACCTCAAAGACAGTTGAACTGAGAAATACACACATAGCCTGTCAGAGTTGGCCAGGGGATGTGGCTCCAGGTTTGGAGCAATTTCGGTAAGAGTCAGGCAGAGGGAGTCATAGCCTCACTTCCGTTTCTGGTAAAACTGGCTTTGGACACCATGTTTGTTCTCTCAGCCAAGTGGTTCGGAGACTCCTTTGCCCCAGCATGCAGTCAGACCAGGGCTGTTAGTGGCCACACGGAAGGGCTTCAGGCGTCAACAGCATGTCTTGCCCCGTGTGACTTTCAGCATCCCGGAGCTTCCTGCGGTCCTGCAGAGCCCCCCAAAGACAGGGTCACCTGAGTTCTCCAGTAAAACACATCCATCGGTCCCAGCGCCTTCCCTAGGGGAAGGTTAAGAAGGAAAGAGACCAGAGTGCTATGCTAAAGTAAGGGTCAGCAAAGTACTCCCAGGGGCAACATCTGCTCCCTGCTCGTTTCTGTAAATAAGCGATATAGGAACACAGCCACGCATGTTCATTTGTCTATCATCTAAGGCTGCTGTCATGCTCCAGCACCACAGCCGAGGATAGGCAGGAACCATACAGCCTGCTGAGCTCTGCTCTACAGGGTGTCTCATCAGGAAGGCCAGAGAAGAGAGGCATTTCTGGGATATACACTCTCCTCTCTCTGGCCCATCCGGCTGGATTTCAAGTGCCAGTCCTCGGACATTAAGCTTCATCAAGATACACGCTCCCCAGTGTTCATGGCAGCACTATTACAATCACCAAGGCGTGCAAGCAAAGTGACCACTGGCACACGAATGGACAAAGATGATGTGTCACACACATGTCCACAGCATATAGTACTCAGCCACACAAGGAATGAAAGAATGCCTGTCAAACGCTCGAATGGACCTGGAGATTACCATACCAAGTGAAGCAAGCCAGACAAAGATACATATCATGTGATATTGCTTATTTGTGCGTGTGTGCTAAGTCGCTTCAGTCATGTCCAGCTCTTTGTGACCCTATGGACTGTAGCCTTCCAAGCTCCTCTGTCTGTGGGAATTCTCCAGGCAGAATACTGGACTGAGTTGCCATTCCTTCCTCCAGGGGATCTTCCTGACCCAGGGATCAAATCCGTGTCCCCTGTGGCTCCCAGATTGCAGGCAGATTCTTTACTGCTGAGCCTCTGGGGAAGCTCATGACACTGGTTATATGTGGAATCTACAAAAAAAAAAAGATACAAATTAAATTATTTATAAAAGACTCATAGATAAAGAAAACAAACTTACGATTACCAAAGAGGAAATGGTGGGAGAGATAAATTAGAACTTTGGGGTTAACATATATATACTACTATATGTAACAGATAAACAACAAGGACCTACTGTATAGCACTAAGGGGACAACAGGATGAGATGGCTGGATGGCATCACTGACTTGATGGACGTGAGTCTGAGTGAACTCCGGGAGTTGGTGATGGACAGGGAGGCCTGATGTGCTGCAGTTCATGGGGTTGCAAAGAGTTGGACACGACTGAGCGACTGAACTGAACTAAACTGACCATATGATTGATTGATCCAAACTGAGGCATTTGAGGGAATAAAAAAATTCTGGACAAGACTTTGCGATAATAGGCATAACTTGGATTGTCCCAGAAAAACTGAGAAGTAGGGTCATTTTAGGTGAAAGCACTATTTATCTCCTTTCCCCAAACTTGGGTCCTTTTCAAGAGCGCCCAGTGGCTCTGACATTGTCATCTTGCTCATGGTACAGATAGGAGAACTAGGGCATTTCCTGTACACCTCCCTCTCTCTAACTATCCACCTGCCATCCATCACCAACTCCTGCTTCCTACATTCTTTGGAATCCACCCACTTCTGGCCCATCCTGGCTGCAACATCCAAGTCCAAACAACCACCGGATTGTGTCTGGGCTTCTCGAGACTCCACGCTGACCTAATGCCACTGGTTTCAACTCCTCCCACCTCCTTTCCATGCAGCCACCAGACTGGATCTTCTGAAATGTCAGTCTGATTGGGTCACTCTTGAAGGCAAACAAGTGGCTTCTCCAAAAGCCGAGGCATTACTTTGCCAACAAAGGTCTGTCTAGTCAAGGCTATGGTTTTTCCAGTGATCATATACAGATGTGAGAGTTGGACTCTGAAGAAAGCTGAGCACCGAAGAATTGATGCTTTTGAACTGTGGTGTTGGAGAAGACTCTTGAGAGTCTTGAGGACAGAGATTCTTAGACTTGAACCCTAAGGCCTGTGAGGGCTACCTTCCCTCTGACCCCAAATCCAATGCCCTTTTTCCTTTCCTTTTTTTTGTTGTTCAGTCACCAAGTCGTGCCCAAGTCTTTGCCATTCCAGGGGCTGCAGCACTCCAGGCTCCCCTGTCCTTCACTGTCTCCCGGAGCTTGCTCAAACTCACATCCATTGAGTCGGTGATGCCATGCAACCATGTCATCCTCAGTTTCCCCCTTCTTCTCCTGCCTTCAATGTACCCCAGCATCAGGGTCTTTTACAATGAGTTGGCTCTTCATATCAGGTGGCAAAAGTACTGGAGTTTCAGCATCAGCTTTTAGGTAATGCTTGAAAGCTTCCAAAGCCTCTGCATCCTACAGTCCCTTCCTAAGGACTGTTCCTTGTAGCTGGAAAACTCGTTCCCCTATTGGAGCCCAGATCTCTGTCTAAACTTCACTCCTTCACTCTGCAAGAGACTGTTACTATGTCCTCACCTGCCGCATGCCCTCTTCTCTTGCCCTCATGGCACTGGCACACACTGTAACGATATCTATGTGGTTATTTGCTTACTGACCATCTCCTCCGCCATAAACTGCTGGAGCCGCTAGAAGATGTCTCTTTGCTCTCTCTGCTCACGTCTCTTTGCTCACTGTTACACCTCAGCACCTCTCTCACTGTTAGCATGTGTGTGTGTGCTCAGTTGCGCAGTCGTGTCTGACTCTTTTTGACCCCATGGAGTGTAGCCTGCCAGGCTCCTCTGTCCAGGGGATTTCCCAGACATGAAGACTAGAGGGGCGAGCCATTTCCTCCTCCAGGGGATCTTTCCGACCCAGGAATCCAGCCCGTGTCTGCTGCATTGGCAGGTGGGTTCTTTACCACCGAACCACCTGGGGAGCCCTATTGTCAGCACATGCTAGCACTCCACAAATATTTGTCCAAAGATGATGAAACAGGCAGCCAGCCTCCATGAAATGCATGTGTGTGTGTGCTCAGTTGCGCAGTCGTGTCTGACTCTTTTTGACCCCATGGAGTGTAGCCTGCCAGGCTCCTCTGTCCAGGGGATTTCCCAGACATGAAGACTAGAGGGGCGAGCCATTTCCTCCTCCAGGGGATCTTTCCGACCCAGGAATCCAGCCCGTGTCTGCTGCATTGGCAGGTGGGTTCTTTACCACCGAACCACCTGGGGAGCCCTATTGTCAGCACATGCTAGCACTCCACAAATATTTGTCCAAAGATGATGAAACAGGACAGCCAGCCTCCATGAAATCAGAGTTTGAGGATCTTAGTTTAGCCAGAATGGAGACTGTGCTAGTTTGCTGTGGCTGCTATAACAAATGACCATAGACTTGGTGACTTACAACCACAGAGATTTCTTTTCCTGTTTTTCTGGAGGCCAGGAGTCTTAAATCAAGATGTCAGCAGAGCCTGTGGAGGTTCCGGGGAAGAGTCTCTTCTGGCTTCTGGTGACTGCAGATTTTCCTTGGCTTGTGGCCACATCACTCCCTCCTCTGTTCCCACCTCCCACCACCATCTTCCCTTCTGTTTCAAATCTCCCTTCTTGTGGAAGTGTCTTATAAGGACACTTGCAATGGTGTTGAGGGCCCACCAGACAATCTCTTCATCTCAAAATCCTCAACTTAACTACATCTGCAAAGACCTTTTCCCCCAGCAAGGTGATATGGACAGGCTGGGAATTAGGACATGGTCACAACTTTCTGGTTGTGGGCGGGGAGGGGGAGCATTTCTACCTGCCATGGGGACATAAGACTAGATGTGATCCAACAGGAAAAAAGATCTGTCTAGGGAAATTCAGGATGAAAACCTTTGCAAACCAGAAGACAGGATAGACTTCAGTGACCATGGAAGGAGAAACATCCTTAAGATGCTTCCCACTGGGATGAAAACAGACACCAACGTCCCTTCTCCATTTCTGCCTGTGCTCAGTCTGAGTCTCTGAGACCCTTCTGGACTGTAGCCTGCTATGCTTCTCTGTCCTTGGGACTTCCCAGGCAAGGATACTAGAGAAGCTTGCCACTTCCTCCTCCAGGGGACCTTCCCTGCCCAGGGATTGAACTTGCATCTCCTGCATTGGCAGCTGGGCTCTTTACCGCTGAACCACCGAGGGAAGCCCCCATAGTATGACTAATCTCAGCCAAAAGGCCAGCAAAGCTCACTCCCCCCAGCAGGGGGCTCAGGGGAGGGCCAGTGTTAATCCCACTGAGATCTATTCATACCTGGTGAGTCTGTGGCAAGGAACCACAACCACAGACTCACATTTGTTCCATAATTTGGGGAAAAAAGCTTCAACTAAGATAGCCTCAGCTTCCCCAACGATCAATCAAGTTCTCTAGTCCCAAGGGAGTGATTGAGATGTTTTCCTGCCATTTTTCATGTGTCTTGGGACAATAGTGTTAATAGAAAGCATCATTATATTCACCAAGCTACTTCCTTGCAATGACTGAATCTTACTCTCAAGGCTTCTTCTAATAGCTGTTAACTCTCCAGTTGCCTTTAAAAATATCAACAAAAATTCACCCCCAGACTTCTCAGTCACCACACACCTGTGTCTTTTCAGCTTTCAAGAAGGGTCTTCTTCAACTTTCCCTAAAGTATACCAAGTTATTAGTTACCTTAAATCTCACTGGGAAACAGATCCTCTGTGATCAGGACTTAGACTATCTTTTAAAAGGTGTAGCTTCTGAAAACAATTGTTGTGTGTTCAGTTGCTCAGTTGTGTCCAACTCCCTGAGATCCCATGGACTGCAGCACACCAGGCCTCCCTGTCCATCACCATCTCCTGGAGTCCACCCAAACCCATGTCCATTGAATCGGTGATGCCATCCAACCATCTCATCCTCTGTCGTCCCCTTCTTCGCCTGCCCTCAATCTTTCCCAGCATCAAGGTCTTTTCCAGTGAGCCAGCTCTTCACATCAGGTGGCCAAATTATTGGAGCTTCAGCTCTGAAAACAATTAAAAGCATGCAAACACGGGGGCCCGCCTAGAAATAAACACTACTGTATTTTTAGAAGGCTGGGTCCTTTTATTTTTAGGTAATGAGTCTAATTTGATTTCTATAAACCCCAGTGGTCCTTCTGTGGTTTAATTTAGGTGGGAGTTTCTAAGCTGCTTTCTGAAATGGCAAGGCTTCTGGGTGTGCTATTTATGAGGGAGAATTGGGGTGAAGTTCCATTTCTGACGGAGGGTAAAAATAAAGATTTTTCTCCTGAGTGGGCCCCTCTCAGAATCCAGCTAGGTCTGCACTGGGCACACGTGTACAACATATGTCAGGCTCGCCTCCGAAGAGAGGCTATGAATCAATCCGCCTGGCTCCGCTCTGGGGAGTTTAAATCATGCTGCTTCTCCAACATGTTAAAGCGGTGTTTGATTTTCTGGGAGGGAGGTTATGGATATATTTGCAGTAAAATATGAACAGAGAATACAGCGATCCCCACCGTGAGGACATAAGGAACACAAACTAAAAGACCGTCAGATGATTTCTCTAGCACAGGAAGATTCCAGATCCTTTTCCTTTGGGCAGCAGGATGGTAGTGGCCCCATGAGAGGATGAGATCATTCTTTCAATCTGCAAGCATCTTTGGAAGCCCTCCCAGGGGCCGGGGGGAGTGTATGAAACAGTGAGCTGGGTGTCATAGTGCACATTAGCTGTTAACGAAGTGAATCACTCTTAACTTTTCCAAAATCACAGTCCTTGATAGTGAACTGGTTCACGATGACCAAGTTCAAGTACAGAAGTGCCGTTTCAGCCATCATGCACACCGAGGTCAGTTCTTCCCCAGTCACTGTAATTGAAGAGGGTTGATCTTGTCCAAGTTATACTTTGGAGACTCCAAGACATTGCTGGAGATTCGGAGAGAATCTTGGAGTTAGACAGAATTAAATCTGGTATCTGCTGGGACTCCACACCTCCAGGACACTCAAAGCCACTCGATCTCCTGGGGCCACCCTGGGAAGGTTTGCAATCTACCAGCTCCCAGGGTGCCCAGGTGCCAAAGCGCCAACCTGCTATAGGGACTCAAAGGGAAAAGACAGAAATAAGTTGACCTGACCAGAGCCCAAACACAAAGGCAGGAGGCCTCTGCGGACACTTCACAGCCTGAATCCTCCCCCAGAGGCAGGAAATCTCAGAGTCGTGCTTACAGGGAGGGCAGAAGGAGATGCCCTCAAGGGCCCATGCAGATAATGCTGGAGGGCAGGCTGATGCTGGGGAGGATGGGGTGATGGTGAAGGCTGAAAAAGTTGGAAGAGACAGATAAAGGGGAGGAGGAAAGGGAGAGGAAGGAGAGACGGGAGCCTCTTGCTGAGCCTGAGATAACTTCACTCCTCTGCACTCAGGGTACCAAAGGGAAATGAAGGATGTGTGTTGACAAGGCCTGGATGCATTGAAGAAATGCCTGTAAGTGGAGCCTCGGAGAGAGGAGTGGGTGGGGGGAGGGGAGGCGGGTTCCGTGAGAGTTCAGAGAGGAGACCTCCGAGGACTTGCCCTGGCCCTGCACTGGTCCCCAGGGCCTCTGTGTGTGCCGGGGATTTGAAGACAGGCAGGAAGAGAGTCTCAAAGCAGAGAGATGTTAATGGACCCATTGGTCTTCAACACCAGCACCTCTGCTCTGTTGAGGGAAACCATTTCACTCAGATGATTTTTGACAGAATACTGCCATCTTCCCAGGGCTTTCTGAGGGGATCGGTGGTAAAGAATCTGCCTACCAATGCAGGAGACTCGGGTTAGATCCCTGGCTTGGGAAGATCCCCTGGAGAAGGAAGAGGCAAACCACTCCAGTCTTCTTGCCTGGAGAGTCCCATGGAGCCTGCACAGTACTGAGCACCCAGGCATGACATCTTCCTGTGAAGGCCCATTCTCACCCACCTCATTCTCTACTCCAGTCCTCACTAGAACTCCAAGCTCCTGCCTCCCCTCAAAAGAGATATTTCATGGAAAAAAAAAAAATGTCAGCTAAACGGGTAGCTCCCTGAGTTACTCAGAGGCCGGATTGAGTGAGGCTTGCCTCGATCCTGCCTTGCCTCCATTCACGAGGTCCCCACCAGGGTCCCTTTTCTCTGCAGTCAGTGTTTCCCAACTCCAACCCAGAATAGCCTCAACCCTCAGGCTCACATGGAATTTTCTGGAACACAGCACACAGACTGACAAAGCCTCAGGAGAGATTCTTCCAAGCAGACACCCGGCTAGATCCTGAGCCAGTTCCTTAACCTTTTTCTAGTCCAGCATATGTCGAGTCTGGTTAAGGTTCAAGCTGCCTTCTAGAGTGGTGGCCCTCCGACTCATCTCCCCGCTACCTCTTCTTTTTCTGGAACCTGCAGATGCTGCCTCTGTCGGAGTAGGCTTGAGGTCATGGGGAAATTCCCCCACTACCTGTGATTGGAATATCCTAAGGGGGAATTCCTGATGCTGGAAAAGATTGAAGGCAAAAGGAGAAGGGGATGGCAGAGGATGAGATGGTTGGATGGCATCACTGACTCTGTGGACATGAATTTGAGCAAACTCCAAGAGACAGTGGAGGATAGAGGAGCCTGGCGTG
>SJYC01072392.1:0-18560 GCA_006408675.1 Madoqua kirkii
TTTTAATTTCATGGCTACAGTCACCATCTGCAGCGATTTTGGAGCCCCCCAAAATAAAGTCTGACACTGTTTCTGCTGTTTCCCCATCTATTTCCCATGAAGTGATGGGACCAGATCTTCATTTTCTGAATGTTGAGCTTTAAGCCAACTTTTTCACTCTCCTCTTTCACTTTCATCAAGAGGCTTTTGAGTTCCTCTTCACTTTCTTCCATAAGGGTGGTGTCATCTGCATATCTCAGGTGACTGATATTTCTCCCTGTAATCTTGATTCCAACTTGTGTTTCTTCCAGCCCAGCATTTCTCATGTTGTACTCTGCATAGAAGTTAAATAAGCAGGGTGACAATATACAGCCTTGACTCACTCCTTTCCCTATTTGGAACTGGTCTGTTGTTCCATGTCCAGTTCTAACTGTTGCCTCCTGACCTGCATATAGGTTTCTCAAGAGGCAGGTCAGGTGGTCTGGTATTCCCATTTCTTTCAGAATTTTCCACAGTTTATTGTGCTCCACACAGTTAAAGGCTTTGGCATAGTCAATAAAGCAGAAATAGATGATTTTCTGGAACTCTCTTGCTTTTTCGATGATGTTGGCAATTTGATCTCTGGTTCCTCTGACTTTTCTAAAACCAGCCTGAACATCTGGACATCTTAGTCTGTTTCAAAATGAAGTCACTATTCACACTGGCTTGCCGAGCCATTCCTGAAGAAAACTTCCAGACTTGCTGAGGAGGGTATTTGATTATTCTGTACATAAACAGCAATACTCATTTTTAAAATTTCCTTTTCAATGACTGATCTGATATTTCATGACAACTTTATGCTCTGTTTACCAAGAAAGGCTGAGATGAAAAAATTAACCAACATTGTCTCTAGTTTTCATTGTTTCCTTTCTTGTGCTGAGTAGTCCTTTTTGTGGTTGGTGGTGTTCATTTGTGTTTATCTTTGTTTGCTTCTTTGAAGGCTAAGCGTTTGGATAACAGAGGAGGTTCAGGTCATCCTCTAGATGCAGACTTTGCAGTCTCCTAGGCATCATCAGACATCTCCATCGAAGACCCAGAATAAGACTACTGAACCACATGTCCAGTACATTCTCTAACACCTACTTGGAACTGAGGTCATTGTTTCAACACTTTTCTTTGAAAGTTAATAACAGTTTATGCAATAAGGAATGATGAAAGAACTTGAAGCTTGAGATCCAGTGGCACTCATATTACTTCCTAATTATGCTTCCTAGAGAAAGTTACTTAACCTTTCCATGCCTCAATTTTCTGTCTGTAGAAAGAGGATGATAATGCGGTGCATCATTCACAAATATTATAAGGATGAAGTGAAATAACATATTATGATATCTGATAAAAATAAATGCTTGATAAATAGTAACTTTCTCCTCTAGCTTTCTTCAAATCAGTAAAGATTTAATTTTTTAAGCAATAGAAAGCTTCATTTGGGTCTTCTGTTCCACTTTGCTTATGCCCCAATAGCTCCTGGGGAATAGAAAATTTCTTTCTAACAGACCTCTAATACTAGCTTTAATGTTTGATTTAGACACCCATCATCCAATTTTCCCTCTGACTTTCTGAAAGAGATATTCTTTGTTTTCTTCAAATAAGCCATTAAAGTCACCCTTATGATGATTTATTAAAATTCCACTAAGGAGATATAAACAGGCACAATGCACCAGATAGCAAAGAGTTTTCTAATACACCATCAATTGACACTACTTCAAATGACATGCATTTTAATTAATAGTGAACTTACAAATAAAACCACTTTTATTTTTCCTAGATTTTTTACATACAATATGAACGATCACTTTAAAAAATTTTTCATACAGTGTTGATGATGCTTTTTTTCCTCTTTAATCTCCTTCCCTTAGCAGCAGAGGCATTCCAACTGTTGTCACCCCTAATTATCATTAAGTGACAATTGCTGCCTCTTACAGTGGAAAAAATAACATTGGAATAAAAGTTAAGAGACTTGATTTTAGCCCCAGCTCGGCTATCAACCAGCTGGGAGAAGTTGAACTCGCTCACTAAATGTTCTATTGCATTCAGTGATTAGAACAGAATCACTCTTCCCAAATAGTCTTGAGTATAGCATTAACATTCTGTTAATTAAGAAAAAGAGAAAGTGTTCCACACCAGATTAATCAGAGTAAAATGTTTCTTAATGGCAGAATTTTTCAGGGCCTTTAGGGTGCTAATGAATATGATAACTCTGGAAAAATGTGTATGCTGGACCTCTCAAATTTTTGAATCTGGAATTACATTTTCCTGATATTGTTGTTGTGGTTGTTTAGTCGCTAATTCACGTGCCACTCTTTTGCGACCCCCAGGACTGTACCTCAGCAAGTTCCTCTGTCCATGAGATTTCTGAGGCAAGAAGACTGGACTGGGTTGCCATTTTCTTCTCCAGGGTATCTTCCTGATCCAGGGATCAAACCTGCATTTCCTGCTTTAGAGGTGAATTCTTTACCACTGAGCCATCTGGGAAGCCCTTCTTGATGCTACTGTTGCAGAAGACAGAAGACAATTTAGGAAACTCTTCGGGGGTAGTATCTGAAGCCCTTCACTGTTTCAAAATTCTGACTACTTACTAACTGATGTTTAAATAATGCTGGACTAGTTCTTGCTATATACCTAACAGTGTGATTGCACTGGAGATAATGAGATAAAAGAAATATTTTCTAAATATTCTTTTCTTGCAAAGATTTTATAATCTAGTGAAGAAGAAACCTGATACCAGAGTTACACAAATCCAAATCACTTGCTAATTTTATTCATATGGCTTTCCCACACCCATCTTTAATGATATCAAAATATCATCTAGAGTACAACTAGGACATATGTGTATAGTGAGATGGGGAGTCAGTCTCCGGTGACAGTGAGAGTTGTTTATATCAACAGAGGAAACCCTTCTGCTCACTCTCCCTGGCTGTCCGAGGGAAGATACTTAACCTCTACCCTTTATTTTTATTCTAAATATTTTATTTATTTCTTTACTTGTCTGTCTCAGGTCTCAGCTGTGGCACACAGGATCTTTGTTGCAATGCTTGGGCTTCTCTCTAGTTGTGGAGTGAGGGCTCTAGAACCCTCAAGCTCAGTAGTTATGGAGCCCTCACTCCACAACTAGAGAGATGCCCGCGCACTGCAACAAAGACCCTGTGCGCCACAGCTAAGACCCGAGACAGGCAAACAAATAAATAAAATATTGAGAATAAAAATGAGGGGTAGAGGTTAAGCATCTTTTCTAGGACAGCTTCGTTGCTCCATGGCATGCAGGATCTTAGTTCCTTTACCAGGAATCAAACCCATGTCTCCTGCATTGGAAGGCAGATTCTTAACCACTGGACCACTAGGGAAGTCCCGACCCTTCATTTTAATCATCTCTAAAGGGAGATGTTTACTGCAAGGGATTTAATATCCCCATACCTAAAGAGTTCTTGTAAAATCAGCAAGGAAAATACAAATATCTCATTGGGGAAAAAATAGAGAGAGAACATGAGAATTAAAAATCTACAAAGATAAAGTAAACCTTAAAATGCAATGTAATGTAATGTAATATGCACTCACACATATTCTAAGCCCTGAAAACAAACAACAATCACCAAAAAAAAACCAAAACAAACAAACAAAAAACAACTAGAACAAAATTCTTATCCTCCAAATCGACAGTTTCAGACAAGCAGTTACAAAACACTATGGCATTGCTAAGACTGAAAGCTCCAAGGGTCCCCCTGGAGCACATAGAAGCTGTCTCTCTATGTGACAGGTCACACCCACAAAGAGACACAGGGAGCAGAACCACTCCAGCCAGCCAGCAGACAGGCAGCCGAAGCAGAGTTTTTCCAAGAAATCTGTGTATAATGCATGTTTACGGTTAGAGACTACTTGAGCTCTGAAGCAGTGTCTTCTACGGTAATAGTTGGCTGACATTGAAGAGCTTGTTCCAATGGACGTGGGGCAAAAGTAACAGCTCCCCTGAGCCCAAAGCTGGATTATAACCATTCGCTTTGAGATCCTCATGCTGGGAGACCAGAGGCGATTATGCTGACCAGTAATAATCAGCCCTGAGAGTTGACAAGCTAAGGGCCTTGCTATGTAATGGAATCAGGGAGAAATATGCCAGAGGCATGGTAGATTCACCAAAACATCTCCTGGTACTTCTATTTGCATAATAACAACTGCCAGGACCACAGCCTGTAAAGTTAAGATAACCAAAGGCTCAGAGCCCTTAGGGATTAAGGTTCCTGTTCTTCCACTGGGCAAACAAACTAAACCAGAGTGGCCTATGGAGTGAAAAACAAAGAGATTACAGAGTAGATGGAGGGAGATAATGGACTATAACTATAGCTACTCCAGGCCAAATGTAAAAGTAGGGACTGTAGTTCTTCCAACTAACCCTTCTGTTCTAAGCCCTTTTTTAAAAAGAAGGATTATGACCTTCTTAAAGAGCCAACAAAAGTCCATATCATCAAGGCTATGGTTTTTCCAGTAGTCAGTATGAATGTGAGAGCTGGATCACAAAGAAGGCTGAACACCAAAGAACTGATGTTTTCAAACTGTGGTGCTAGAGAGGACTCTTGGGAGTCCCTTGGACAGCATGGAGATCAAACCAGTCAACACTGAGGTGAGGTGAAGTCACACAGTCGTGTCTGACTCTTTGCTACCCCGTGGACTGTAACCTACTAGGCTTCTCCATCCATGGGATTCTCTAGGCAAGAATACTGGAGTGGATTGCCATTTCCTTCTCCAGGGGATCTTCCCAACTCAGGTATCGAACCCAGGTCTCCCGCATTGGAGGCAGATGCTTTAACCTCTGAGCCACCAGGGAAGCCCCAAGGAAATCAACCCTGAATATTCACTGGAAGGACTGATGCTGAAGCTGAAGCTCCAATAGTTTGATCACCTGATGAGAACAGCCAGCTCATTAGAAAAGACCCCGATGCTGGGAAAGACTGAAGGCAGGAGGAGAAGGGGGCGACAGAGGATGAGATGACTGGATGGCATCACTGACTCAATGGACATGAGTTTGAGTAAGCTCTGGGAGTTGGTGATGGACAGACAAGGAAGCCTGGTATGCTGCAGTCCATGGGGCAACAAAGAATCAGACATGACTGAGTGACTGGACAACAACAAAGAGTCAGGAATAGATGAGAATTACAGTGATGCAGGAAAGGATAAAAGAATCTAACTGGTCGGAGAAGTGAATTGAACAGAAGAAAGGAGGAAAGGAAAGAAGGAAGCATGGTGTAAATTCCAAATTCCAATACCTAGTACCTATGAATATGACTCTGTTTGGAAATAGATTCTTTGCAGATGTAATTAAGTAACTAAGTTAAAAATCTTGGGATCCAGACTTAGGTCCACCCTAAATCCAATGACTGGTGTCTTTATTAGAGAAATGAGAAAGAGTTCTGAGACACAGACACACTGAGGAAGAGACTGGAGACAGAGGAAGAGCCTGGAGTGATGCTGTGACAAATCAGGGAGACGCCCGAAGCTGGAAGGTGCAGAAAAGGATCCTTTTCTCAAGCTTTTTGGGCTTCGCAGATGGCACTAGTGGTAAGGAACCCACCTGCCAATGCAGGACACATAAGAGACACAGGGTAATCCCTGGTTTGGGAAGATCCCTTAGAGGAGGGCATGGCAACTCACTCCTGTATTCTTGCCTGGAGAATCCCATGGACAGAGGAGCCTGGCAAGCTACAGTCCATAGGGTTGAAAAGAATCAGACATGACTGAAGTCACCTAGCACTCAGTCACCCAAGCGTTTGGAGGGAGTGTGGCCCTGGGGACACTTTGATTTTATAGAGTGCTGACCTCTGGAGTGGTGAGAAGATTAATTCTTGTTGTTGAAGCCTATGCATCAGACCTAGGAACCTAATATAGGGGAAAGAAGACAGACAAGCAAGAATCGCCAATATTTGGAAATGGATTCTTCTTTGATACACTGATTTATAAGATGAGGAAGAGTCAGTGATCACTGTGATTCCTTCTACTTCCAAACATTCATGAGTCTATAAGGCTCTTCCACTAAGGTATCATCTACTGGGAGTTCCCTGATGTAGTATGTGCTTTCACTGCCAGGGGCCTGGGTTTGATCCCTTGTCAGGGAACTAAGATCCTCAAAGCCAAGAGATATGTCAAATAAATAATAAAGTAAAAATAAGTTGTCATCTACTGTATTTTGAATGAACTAATTCATTCAAATGAATGAATTTGAATGAACATGAGCGAGATGGAATTCTGAAGAGTTCCCTTGCAGTACTGCACCAATGCTCCCCTGAAGAACAGGCTGGGGATAGTTCTGTGAAGTACATGTGGGAAAACTTCCCTGTGAGAATTCAGTGAAGACTGTTTGATTCTAAACAGTTAACACAAATTTTAAATATGTATAATAAGGGAGATAGATTTCATTTTAGTCTTAATGCAGCCAAAAAGAAGAAAATGGAAAATACCGATGAATGTAATTCAGGAATAAAATATAGACAGAAATGAACCTAATAAGCAAATTAGCCTCGAGCTCTAACATTAGGTTTCAGTTCTACAGGTGGAATAATTTGTGGAAAAAAATCATTTTTACTCACTTTAGTTCTCAATTTTGTTAATCACTTAGGAAAGTTGGAGGTAAAAAAATATATTGCTTCTTAAACAGGGATATACAGTGAACAGGTTGAGAATTTGCATCATAGAACTTTAGCTCTAGAGAAAAATCATATAAATGTTCTGGTGCTTTTTGAACATAGATATTTGTGAGTAATACAAATTCATCAGTGGCTCAGATGATAAATAATCTGCCTGCACTGTGGGAGACTTGAGTTCAGTCCCTGGGTTGGAAAGATCCCGTGGAGGAGGTGATATCAGCCCACTGCAGTATTCTTGCCTGGAGAATCCAAAAGACAGAGGAGCCTGGCAGGCTACAGTCCATAGGGTCGCAATTAGGCACGACCGAGCGGCTAACACTTTTCGCTTTCACAAATTCTCGCTTGTAGATGATTTTATCCACTATGCAATTTTGCTATCCACAATCACTCTTTGGTGAGCTCATTTAGTTTCATGGCTTTAAATACCATCTTACTGCCAACTACTCCCAAATTTATGCCTCCAGCCCAGACTTGTCTCCTGGACACCAGACTCATACATCTAACAGCCATTTGACATGTCCATGTACGTGCTAAATAAATGTCTCAAACTTAACATGTCCCAGCTCCTGATCTCCTCAAGCAATTTCCCCTTTCTCCAGTTTCATCAAGTGGCATCTGCATTCTTGTCACCATCTTTCCTCTTGCAGAACACATCTAATCCTTCAGGAAATTCAGCTGTCACCTCTTCAGAATACATTCAGATTCTGTTCACTTCCGTAGCTTCCACCCTCAGTTGATTCCATCATCCTGACCTGGATCTTCCAATAGTATTCTAACTGATATTTCTTCTTCTGCCTTTGGTCTCCTGCAATTGAATTCTCAAATAGCTGTAAGAAAGAGCCTTATAAAAATGAATTTAAGGAACCCTCCTACACTGTAGTTGGGACTATAAACTGGTGCAATCACTATGGAGTACAGTATGGAGGTTCCTTAAAAACCTAAAAATGGTTACCATATGGCCCTGTAATCCCACTCCTGGGCATATATCCAGAGAAAACTCTGATTTGAAAAGATACATGCACGCCAATATTCATAGCAACACTATTTACAACAGCCAAGACATGGAAGCAACCTAAATGCCTATTAATAGGTGAATGAATAAAGAAGATGTGGTATATATATATATATATGTGTGTGTGTGTGTGTGTGTGTGTGTGTGTGTACTTCTTAAACAGGGATATACAGTGAACAGGTTGAGAATTTGCATCATAGAACTTTAGCTCTAGAGAAAAATCATATAAATGTTCTGGTGCTTTTTGAACATAGATATTTGTGAGTAATACAAATTCATCAGTGGCTCAGATGATAAATAATCTGCCTGCACTGTGGGAGACTTGAGTTCAATCCCTGGGTTGGAAAGATCCCGTGGAGGAGGTGATATCAACCCACTGCAGTATTCTTGCCTGGAGAATCCAAAAGACAGAGGAGCCTGGCAGGCTACAGTCCATAGGGTCGCAATTAGGCACGACCGAGCGGCTAACACTTTTCGCTTTCACAAATTCTCGCTTGTAGATGATTTTATCCACTATGCAATTTTGCTATCCACAATCACTCTTTGGTGAGCTCATTTAGTTTCATGGCTTTAAATACCATCTTACTGCCAACTACTCCCAAATTTATGCCTCCAGCCCAGACTTGTCTCCTGGACACCAGACTCATACATCTAACAGCCATTTGACATGTCCATGTACGTGCTAAATAAATGTCTCAAACTTAACATGTCCCAGCTCCTGATCTCCTCAAGCAATTTCCCCTTTCTCCAGTTTCATCAAGTGGCATCTGCATTCTTGTCACCATCTTTCCTCTTGCAGAACACATCTAATCCTTCAGGAAATTCAGCTGTCACTCTCTTCAGAATACATTCAGATTCTGTTCACTTCCGTAGCTTCCACCCTCAGTTGATTCCATCATCCTGACCTGGATCTTCCAATAGTATTCTAACTGATATTTCTTCTTCTGCCTTTGGTCTCCTGCAATTGAATTCTCAAATAGCTGTAAGAAAGAGCCTTATAAAAATGAATTTAAGGAACCCTCCTACACTGTAGTTGGGACTATAAACTGGTGCAATCACTATGGAGTACAGTATGGAGGTTCCTTAAAAACCTAAAAATGGTTACCATATGGCCCTGTAATCCCACTCCTGGGCATATATCCAGAGAAAACTCTGATTTGAAAAGATACATGCACGCCAATATTCATAGCAACACTATTTACAACAGCCAAGACATGGAAGCAACCTAAATGCCTATTAATAGGTGAATGAATAAAGAAGATGTGGTATATATATATATATGTGTGTGTGTGTGTGTGTGTGTGTGTGTGTGTGTGTGTGTGTATATACAATGGAATACCACTGTTATAAAAAAATGAAATAATGCCATTTGCAGCAACACAGACTGACCTAAAGATTACCATATTAAGTCAGACAAAGAAAGGCAAATATCATATGGTATCATTTACATGTCAAATCTAAAAAATAACTGATATAAGTGAACTTATTTATGAAATAGAAATAAGACTCATAGACATCGAAAACAAACTTATGATTACCAAAGAGGAGAGTGGAGGGTAGCGGAAGAGATACATTAGGAGTTTACGATTAACATATTCACACTACTACATATAAAACAGACAAATAACAAGGTCTTACTGTATAGCACACAAAATTATATTCATATCTTATAATATATATATGGATAACTGAATCACTTTGCTATACACCTGAAACTAATATAACACTGTAAATTAACTATACTTCAATTTTTAAAAGATTTTTAAAAACTTAAGCTATGTCATGTAATTTCTTTGCTCAAAATCCTGCAATTTCTTTCCTTGTCATTCAGAGTAAAAGGCTCCCAATTACCCACTTCCCTGAGCTTGCCTACTACTGGGCTGTGTGCTGTATGCAGTCATATTCGACTCTGTAGGACCCCGTGACTGTAGCCCACAAGGCTCCTCCATCCATGAAATTCTCTAGACAACAATAGTGAAGTGGGTTGCCCTTTCCTATCGCAGGAGATCTTCCCAACCCGGAAACTGAACCTGCATCTTTTGCGTCTCTTGCATTGGTAGGCGGATTCTTTGCCACTAGCACCACCTGGGAAGCCCAGGCACCAGGCTGCCTGCTCCTACTGGTCCCCATCGCCTCCTCTCCAGCTACACTGGCCTTCTTGGTCTCTATCAACACAGCAGGGAGGGCTCACATCAAGGCTTTTGCTACTGCTGTTCCCTCACCTGGAATGTTTTTTTCCCAATTCCCTCATGGCTAGCTGCCTCCATCTCCTGCTGACTTGGGCTCAGATGTCACCTTCTCACTGAGACCTTCCTTGGCCACCTCTGTTTATCTGGATCTTCCAAGAAGCAGACACAAAAAAGAAGTCAGATGTGGAAGGATTTTATTAGGGGAAACTCCTCTTGACACATTTTGGTAGACATCTTGAAAAGGCTAAGAGAAGTCTGATCCCCAGGGGAGGTGGAAGAAAGTTGGGGTGCCTGAGACTGTGCAGTCTGTGGGGTAGAGGCTTTTGCAGCATCTTTTAGCAAAACTGAGGGATTAGTTTTTATGATGAAAGAGTGGGCTACCTAGGCAAGCCCACAGAGTCTGGGAGGAGGGGTGTGGGCTTGCAGAGATAGCCCACATCCTCAGGGGCATCCATTAAGACATCGCCATTTCATGTTTCAGGATCCCTTGACTTTGCAAAGTAGACTTGCATTGACTGATTTCAAACACCCCTGCAACTCTAACAATTAGATCTTCAGCCTGTGTCTGCCCTGCCACTGTAGACATAAAAGCCTCTTTATAAGCCATAAGACTGTCATACTTGCTGACAGCCCCATTTTTTTCATTTTTCTTCTGTAAAGTGTGAACACAGCTTAGCAGTAACTGACTAATTCTGATGTCTTTATAGGCAATTCTCCCCTGATTTTTCACAATGCCCATATATTACACCTGCCAAAGATTCTCATCTCTAGATCATCCCCAGTGAACTCTTTAGGACTGGAGATGATATCACATGTCAGGGAATTTGGTGTCCCTCCTACCAACCAGCACAGCATCCTCTCCATCTGCTGCTGGGTGGTGGGTGAGCCAAGCCCAGATGCCCATTCCTACCTGTCTGTCTCCACTGGTGTTACCACTTTTGTGAGTTCAGGTATTCCAAGAGGCAGACATCAAGATGGGATTCGGTGTGCATGGACTTTATTAGGGAAAATTCCTTTGAAGTAGCCTGACCCAAGTGAAGGGGAGAGGAAAAGGTTGGGTGACAGAGTCCTAGAAAGCCATGCACTATCTAAGGAAGGTTCCAAAAAAAACCCTCAGGGAGTCCTCAAGCCAAAGTCATACATGTGTGTGAATGCTGTTATGTCCATTTCATTTTACAGAGGAAACTGAGGATCAAAAATCACACGATATCTCTGAAATGTACCTGCTAAGTTGCTTCAGTTGTGTCCAGCTCTTTGTGACCCCATGAACTACAGCCCAGCCTGCAGTTCTGTCCAGGCTCCTCTGTCCATGGGATTTCCCAGGCAAGAATGCTGGAGTGCATTGCCTTTTCCTTCTCCAGGGGATCGTCCCAACCCCGGAATGGAACCCGTGTCTCTTGCATCTCCTGCATTAGCAGGCAGATTTTTTTTTTAAACCACTGCACCACCTGGGAAGCCCCAAAGCCAAAAGTCAACTGTCAGAGAATCTCATGTGTCCCAGGCATGGACCTTACTTGGTGCAGCAGTTGGAGCCCTTAAACTTTGTGGGAGGTATAATGTCCTCACAAAGATGCTCACAACCTTATCCCTAGGACCTGTAATTGCTCCAATGCATAGCAAAAAAGGGTTTTTTACCAATGTACTTAAAGCCAGAGCCCATAAGGTAGGAAGATTATCCTGGATAAGAGACCAGTATAACCATACGGACCCTTAAAAGCAGCGAACTTTCTCCCACTAAGGGCAGAACTGTAGCAGGAAAATGTCAGAGAAGTTCAAAGCTGAGAAGGCCTTACTGTGCTGTTAAAGGAAGGCAGGCTGCCTTTAGAAGCTGAGAGAACTCCAGCTGAGAGCCAGCAAGGAAATGAGGACTTCAGTCCTACAACTGCCGGGAACCAATTCTGCCAAAGACCTGAGTGGCCAGAAAGCCACTTCTTCACCAGAGCCCACAGGTAAGAGTCCAAGCCTGTCTATACCTTGATTTCAGCCCTGTGAGACCTAAAGCAGAGGAACCAGCCAAGCCAACCCAAGGCTTCTGACCTACAAAAACCTTGAGATAGCATGTGCTGTATTGGGGTAACTTTTTACATGAGCAAAGGAAAACAAATACACACTTCCTGTAGCTGAAGACCTGAGGCAGCTTCTCCAGGCCTCGACACCATCCTATCAAAAGGCAGCCTTACCTTTTATTCCCTAGCCTTCCCCCTGCCTTATGACACCCATATCACATAGTATAGACCACTTTCTAACAATTTATATAATTTCCTGACTGGTTGAGCTTATTGCCTGTTTCCTTCTACAAGGATGGGGCTTCCCTGGTGGCTCAGACAGTAAAGAATCTGCCTGCGATGGAGGAGATTCTGGTTCTATCTCTGGGTCAGGAAGAGCCCCTGGGGAAGGGGATGGCTACCCACTCCTGTATTCTAGCTTGGAGAATTCCATGGACAGAGGAGCCTGGTGGGCTATAGTACATGGGGTCACAAAGAATCAGATATGACTGACTGACTAACACACTTCTTCTACAAGGATAAGTGCCTAAAGCACAAAATCATCACAATATTGTAATTACCCTCCAGTTAAAATAAATAAATAAATTATAAACATTAAATTAAAAAGGAGAAAATAGGTAATACATACTGGTGAAAAGTAAAAATAAAAAAGAAAAAAATTAATTTAAAATTGAATGAGTGAATAACTATTAATATTACCACATTTCTATTTGGTTTGGATTGTGGCAGTAATGTCAGTCTGTGGTATATATACACAATGGAGTATTACTCAGCCATTAAAAAGAATACATTTGAATCAGTTCTAATGAGGTGGATGAAACTGGAGCTGATTATACAGAGTGAAGTAAGCCAGAAAGAAAAACACCAATACAGTATACATATATGGAATTTAGAAAGATGGTAATGATAACCCTGTATGTGAGACAGCAAAAGAGACACAGATGTAAAGAACAGACTTTTGGACTCTGGGAGAGAGAGAGGGTGGATGATTTGGGAGAATGGCATTGAAACATGTATATTATCATGTAAGAAATGAATCACTAGTCTAGGTTCAATACAGGATACAGGATGCTTGGGGCTGGTGCACTGGGATGACCCAGAGAGATGATGTGGGGAGGGTGGTGGGAGGGGGGTTCAGGGTTGGGAACTCATGTACACCTGTGGTGGATTCATGTCAATGTATGGAAAAACCAATACAGTATTGTAAAGTAAAAAAAAAAAAAAAAAAAAGTCAGTCCAGGAACAGAAAAATGTAAAGCTAAAAAAAAAGTACCAGGGTCACTGACTTGCTTGATGGATTTGGGTGGTAAGGACACTCCGAACAGCAGGGTGTCCCATGTACAAGCTCATAGATTAATTAGTAATTTGCATTTAGAGACACCTCATTGAAGAACTGATGCTTTTGAAATGTGGTGTTGAAGAAGACTCTTGAGATTCCCTTGGACTGCAAGGAGATCCATCCAGTCCATCCTAAAGGAAATCAGTCCTGAATGTTCATTAGAAGGACTGATGTTGAAGCTGAAATTCCAATACTTTGGTCACCTGATGCGAAGAGCTGACTCGTTTGGAAAGACCCTGATACTGGGAACAATTGAAGGTGAGAGGAGAAGGAGACGAAAGAGGATGAGATGGTTGGATGGCATCACTGACTCAATGATGATATATGAGTTTGAGTTAACTCTGGGAGTTGGTGACGGACAGGGAGGCCTAGTGTGCTTCAGTTCATGGGGTCGTAAAGACTCAGACACGACTGAGTGACTGAACTGAAACAAACACCTCAAATTGTTCAGCCCATTGAATGTCAAGGGCATGACTATACCCTTCCTCCATCTTGGATATCCTAGAGTTGCTCATTTATTTTGAGAAAGCTGGTAAACTTTGACTTGTTTGGTTTTTTTTTTTTCATTTACAAATCACATTGACAGCTGTGATCTGGTTGTTCTGGCAAAGTCATTCACCTGAGGTCCAGGTGATACTTTCTCCAAGTGAAAGATAAACTGAGGCACAGAAAGATGGTCATGTGCTCCATTTCATGCAAGTAATCAGAAGCAGACTCACTGTTTTTCATTTCAAATTCCGTATTCCTCACATTGTGACAGGCTGCCTTTTGGCTTGACTGGTTTTAAGAAATGATGAATGAGAAAAAGGCAATAGAAAGAGAGGTTGATTGAGGAGACCTAAGTGTGGGAGAGTGAGAAGATTTTGAGGAGGAGGAAAAAATTAGGGCATAATACATTTAGAGAGAGTACCAAAATTATAAATGTACTTCAGAAGTTAAAAAAAAAAAAAAGAGTACCAGAATGTTTTCTTTTTGAACATGGCTAAAAGTAGACCACATACATTGCATATCTACACAATCACTAGGGATTCACCCACATATCTTATTAACCTGTTTATGACCCTGGGAAAATTCTAATGAAAATTATAACTCCAGAAGCTCTTTTCTCCATGCCCTCAGTACAAAATAGGAGAGAATCATAAGCATTGCTGAAGTCAGAACATTCTATTGTTATAAATTATCATCTCTCTGTAAGCCCACTGGCTTTCACCTGACTAGGAAAGAACCGTAGATGTAACTGATAAGGCTTCCCTCATGTCCCCTGCTGAGTGCTACCCAGCTTTTCTTCTAAAGTGAAGGTGGCCATGATTGTTCCTATGACATGAATGGTTTTAAAAAATAGGGGGATAATTATAAAAGTAATATGTGGTCATTTTAGAATATTTTAAAAATGGAGAAAATATATGAAGAGTAGGAAGAAAACCGTCCAAAGTGTTACCTTCCACAGTCACTATCTATTAACATTGTAATATACCTCTGTCCAATTCATTTTTGTGGGGGTTTGCATCTTATAAAGAAAAATATTATAAATAAAATGGAAGTACTTTAAATTCTCCATCCCCAGTTCCATTTTCTTCTCTCCCCAGAGCCAGCCACTATCAAAATGTCACATATTCGTCGATGTAATCTTTTATATTTTGTTATATACACATTTGTATTATTTTTTTATTTTCAAATTTTTGCATAAATTCTACCATAGTGTAATAAAGTTCTCTTCAACTCAGTTTTCTTCATTCAACCTATTTTTTAAAACTATCCTTATTGTCATAAATGAATGCATTTCTCAGGGGTTTTTAACTGCTAGCTAATATTTCATTATGTGGCTAGACCACAGTTTATTCCCTATGACTAATATTTAGTTCTTTTCCACTTTTTCTGTTATATTTAAAAAACACTGCTATGTATGTAACACATATGGAGACAGACGTTAACTAGGCTTATTGTGGTGATTATTAAGAAACACATACTAAAATAGAATCATTATATTATACATCTAAAAGTACATACATAAGTAACATATAATTCACATATGTGATATTATATGATATCATACTGAATGACTGATAACATTTTATATGATCATGTTTTCAGATTCTTACACCTTCGCTCACGCTATTTTCTATATACAATTGCTCCATCCCTTCCCACTCCCATCTCTCCTATATGAATTTCTTGAAAACCTCATATGTGACTAAGTAGTCAACTTTGAATCATGCACTAATCCTTTCAAGTAGAACTGGTAGATCAGTTAGGGTAGTATTTGCTGCTTTAATAAATAATCCCCAAACATCAATGAATTGATATATTCATGCAGGTACCTTCCACCTTGAGGCTCTGGTTTGTAAAGGCAACTTTCCATGTTTTAAATTCATCCCTTTATACTTTAGAGTTAGTTATCTTTATTCTAATTTAATAGATGAATTTTAACACTAGCTTATTACTATTTAAAAACTTTAGGCTCCATGTTTTTGTCTTTTCTAGGTTTAAACCCAATATTTTGGAATGAAGTTACAATTATTGATGGTATTTTCAAGAGGATCACTTTTGATTAAAGTTGATGTTGTAAAGAATTCTAGGTATTAAGAATAGATGGCTCTGGTTTGAGAATGCTGATGAGTACTGAAGTGATAAATAGGAAATGGTGATGATAACTACAAAGAGAAAGAACATGTGGGCATAATGTCATTATACAGGGATGCAGGTTACTTTTATAAAAATAAGACAAAACAAGTTACTAAGTATGATAGACCTAAACAGATAAAATAAATTTTTGATGATTGCTCTTTTAACTCCTAAAAAATGAATTTTCCACTTTAATATAACCTTGGAGAAGACTATACAGTGTTTAGGTCATATGGGCTCCTCTTGTGAGTCAGACAGTTACGAATCTGCCTGCAATGCAGGAGACCCGGGTACAATCCCCGGGTTAGAAAGATTACCCAGAAAAGGGAATGGCAACCCGCTACAGTATTCTTGCCTGGAGAATCCCATGGACAGAGAAACCTGGTGGACAGTCCATGGGATCACAAAAGAGTCAGATATAACTGAAAGACTAACGCTTTAACTTTCACTCAGAAAGGGTAGGATAATATTCTGACATTTTTAAAAGTATGGTTTAATCACTGGGCTAATCTCAAGCAAAAAAAAAATAAAAATGAAGTGATTTGTTCCACTAGACCCAAGAGATCACAAACCTAATTATTCCATCACTTCCTCAGGCATAATCTCCATGTCTGTTGTTTAAAAATGCTAATTCTCAGAGGATGCTATTAGTAACTCACTTTTGCACTGTTTGTCCCACACTGGAAATAGTGCAGATGTTATAAATGTCACTGTGTTTCCAAAGCATAAACCTCCATTAATCATTCATATTTATGGTTTACCAGGAAATAATGTCACTAAGCAGCCATAGGATATTATTAGGAGAAGGCAAATGGGATACTGAGAATTTTTTAAGAGCAATGTGCACTGTCGTGCCTTTGCACCTTCATGCATATTGTTCCCTTGACCCAGGATCCTCTTTATCTCCCTCTTTTGCCATCTGTCTCTCTTTCTTGAATTTCTTCAGTGTCTGCTTTTATTTAAGGTCCAGGCTGCCGGTAAAGAATCCACATGCTGATGCAAGAGATTGTGGGTTCACTCCCTGGGTCAAGAAGATCCCCTGGAGGAGGAAATGGCAATCCACTCCAGTATTCTTGCCTGGGAAATGCCAGAAAGGAGCCTGGCAGGCTACAGTCCATGGGGTCACAAAGAGTCAGACACGACTTAGTGACTAAGCATGAGCATTCAAAGCTCAGGTCAAATATCAGCTCTGTAAAGCTTCTCTGTCTTCCCCAAGGTAAAGTTTCTGTCCTTCCTTTTTGCTATGCAACTCCCCTTCATTACCCACCCCCCACACCTTCATCTGTACCTGTCAAAAACATGGGATGAAGAAAGGAGCCTGGCAGGCTACAGTCCATGGGGTCACAAAGAGTCAGACACGACTTAGTGACTAAGCATGAGCATTCAAAGCTCAGGTCAAATATCAGCTCTGTAAAGCTTCTCTGTCTTCCCCAAGGTAAAGTTTCTGTCCTTCCTTTTTGCTATGCAACTCCCCTTCATTACCCACCCCCCACACCTTCATCTGTACCTGTCAAAAACATGGGATGCTCTTTGCAAATGTTTGTAGAATCGAATAGAATCCATTTACATGTAAGACAAATATTTGATGATTATTTTAATTTTCCTAACACTCTCCAAATGGCACTAATAATAGCAGATAGATGCCTATTGCCATTCTTATGGGCAGTCCATAATGGCACTTAGGAATGAGTAATTGGCTTCAACCTTCTTCAATAAAAGCCTATAAACTGAAACCACTATACATGGGTCCTGGAATTAGACAATTAAGTAAATGGATGGCAGAAGGTGGGAGCCAGGTTTCTCTCCATTGGAAGTGGAACGTTACAGACGAACAAAGGGAGAAAACTAGAATGATCTATGTGATAATAGATTAGAATTGGAGACATCAGTGTGAACTCCTACTTAGCTTAATACAAGTAGAGATGTATACACAGACCTGTAGATACAAATTAGTATACAGGATAAGTTATTATGCACCTATGGAATTTCTGGCTCTGTTAACTGAGAAGCCCTAGAAATAAACACTCTAGCAGCAATGAGCACACCTAGTGCTCAGATCTTCATTTCTCTACCATTCTTCAATAAAAGGAACTGAGGAGCCTTGGAGAAATCCTGATTATAGAACTGGAACAGAAATGTACATGGTGAGCCTGGAGTATCTTATAGTGCCAGAAAGTAAGCAAGTGCTGGGGAGGGGGATGGTGGGATGGATCAGAGATTGGGATTGGTATATATACACTACTATGTATAAAATAGATAACTAATGAGAACCTACTGTATAGCACAGGGAACTTAGTGCTCTGTGGTGACCTAAATGGGAAGGAACTCAAGGAAGAGGGGATATGTGTATATGTGTGGCTGATTTACTTTGCTATACAGCGAAAACCAATACAAGTCTTCCCTGGTGGCTCAGTCAGTAAAAAGTCTGCCTGCAATGCAGGAGACCTGGGTTCAGTTACTGTGTCAGGAGGATTCCCTGGAGAAGGAAATGGTAACCCACTCCAGTATTCTTTCCTGGAGGATTCCATGGACAGAGGAGCCTGGTAGGCTATAGTCCATGGGGTCACACAGTTGGACACAACTGAGACTAACACTTTCATTTTCAGAAACCAATACAACATTGTAAAAAAAAAAAAAACTATACTCCAACGAAAGGTAAAAAAGAAAAAAGAAAGTGCCAAAAAGGCACCAATAATGGAGATATCAAGGGCTCAGGAGTCAATTGAAACAGCTCCCAATGGCCAAAGT